>JAPFBL010001924.1:11650000-11936827 GCA_026182355.1 Hermatobates lingyangjiaoensis | reverse complement strand
AAATATCATAAATCGTTTCACATAGTAAGTTGACATTGTGCTGGACTAAAAAATGTTTTTACTTATTAATCATGATATAAACTAGAGTAATTAAATACTTAAATTACAGAAAGTTATTATAATCAAAGGTACAAAGACATGATACACAACTGGTTCATGAAATTTATTTAGTAAAATCTGTAGTTTTATAGTAAAAATCAGTAGATTAGAAGTGGTTGTTAAATAGAATTTATGTTTTTAAATATCCAGGAGTGCGTCATAACTTCACTTAACGGCAATCGTTCACTTGCTTGTCTCTTAAGTAAATTCATAATCAAGTCTTTACTGAGAGGAGACATATGTGAGATAAACGTCACTTGTACACCCAGAATTTTTTCAAAAGTTTTGTGTGGAATTTGACATTCAAATGGGGGATAACCATTTAGTAGTTCGTAACAGAGAACCCCAAGACTTCAGTTGTCGACTGCAGAATCGTAGAACTCGCCATTTACCATTTTTGGAGGAAAGTAATCCAGAGTTCCACACCGTGTTCTCCTTCGAAAGTTTTTCGAATGTACAGACCATCCAAAATCTGCTAACTTAATGTCATCATCCAATGAAACTAAGAGGCTTTCAGGCTTTATATCTCGGTGAATTACTCGGTGAATTATTATGGCAGTAATCTAGAGCACTCGCCACCTGGTAGATATACTTGGCGGCGACTTTCTCAGTTAGTCTACCGTTGGGTTGTTTATGCATAATTTGATACAACTGCCCTTTAGCTGCAAATTTTAAGATTAAGTATATCCGTTTTGAATCATGAAAAAATGAATACAAGTTGAGTATGTTTGGATGGTTGAGGTGTGTACTGATTTCTATTTCCCGCATAACTTGAACACCCATGTCATATTTTTCAATCTCTTCCTTAAATAATGTCTTCAAGGCGACTATAAATTTTGTTTTTCTTTCTCTTGCTAGATAAACCCTTCCAAACTGATCCTTTCCTAAGGGACGTCCAATGTCAAAATCGTTAAGAGTCCATTCAAGTGTTCCGTCAGATTTCCTCTCACTAATTCTTTGAAGTATGGTTGAAACCATTTCTCTAATACGAGGAATGTCCTTATCCCTCGGGTTACCTACAATATATTCATCCTCTTCAGTGACCTAAAAATAAAGTACTGACATTATTAAAATGAAAATATTACGTTGTAAAATTCATTCACAAAAAAAAGCTTCTACAAATAGAAGTAATATAACTGATGATTTTGTGACGAATCCTTTTAAATAATTAAAATACAACATAATAGCATTATAACGTTTGGTTCTGTTCAGATATCATGTTAACAAGAGACAAGAATAAACAACTGCTACAACTTGGGGCGCATTACAAACCATCATGGCATGTTATATTACGTATGCATTTGTATATATTTACAATGAATAAATTATAATTAAATGCAGTCACATAATGAAATGTTTTGGTTAAAGTTCAACAATGCTGATAAAATCATAGGAGTGGTCCAACCAGTCATGGCATGTTATTCATTATCTTCATGCGTTTAGTATTTATGTTACAATGAATAAAGTTATAATTAAGATGCAGTCACAGTAATGAAATGTCATTTGGTTAACAGTTCTTCAATGCTGATAAAATCATAGAGGTTTGGTCCAAAGTTTACTTTTATTCATATGTGTAACGTTCAGCGTTTAGATTTATGAAGAAAAGTTACTTCAATATCAGTCACAGTATTTGTCATTATAGTACAGTGATTACTTCATCATGAAATAAACATGATAGTAATAAATACACTATCATATACACAGTGTGTAATGTTCATTTTGTTATATTACTTCCTGATCTACAGACTTCTGCTTTATATGAAGCTGATTAACTTCATCATGAAATAAACATGAAGTAAAATACACTATCATTTACACAGTGTATAGATGCATTACTCAATTACTTCCTGATAAAGTACTTCTGATTTACATAGAGCTAAGTACATTACGATAAAATGCCAAAATCTTGTCATTTAGCAGAGTTTATAAAAGCTTTAGCATTTAAATTACCAACACAAAACACTAATAGGAATCACTTGTATTCGGTACTCTTGATCTAAAATAATAGGAGTTAAATTAATAAGGTGCCTCTAATGGGAATCAATCCAACTCTATTTGTGAAAAAAAAATGTTCACTTTGTAAAAAAATGAACCAAGTCAATCAACACTAAAAAAGTCACCGTTAATACTTAAAATTTCAAAAATTAATAGCAGTTACAAGAATTAACTCAGTTTACATAAATTATGAACAACTCCTTGAGAATATAATTAAAATACAATCAATTTAACAGTATTTATAAATTTAACAATGAACATTTTTCATAACTTTAATCCACCCTACATAATAAGGAAATTAACTACAATAATTTCATACATTAAATATAATAACAATGAACATTATGGTTTATGATGAAACGACTTAATTTCACTGTATATTCATACAGTGATGTCAGTACATCATAAAGAAAAGTTGTACTTACCAGGGTTCCGTTCGAAGTGCTTGGAGCATCCATACTTGTTGACAATTACCAGCAGAATGAATGCACTTGTCTTAAATTTGAAACGCTAACCGGTTAAGCACAGTGCACCACTTTACTAAACTAAAATATCTTAAAACTGTAGAATTTTGAAAAAACTTTTAAAATGAATACTTTATCTTCATTTTTAACAGATTTCCAATTTAAAATACTTAAAATTTGTATTAATAAAATTAAATAAAATAAATTAGAAAATATGTATAGTAAAAGAAAAATTAATAGTTATATGAAATTATATTCAATTACTCATTATTATGAAATAAATTAGAATTGCATCAGTCCGATTAATATATTTAGTACTTTAGATTTCTCCCATTTTCAAGAGTTCTTCTTAAAGGACAGGTAAAACAACTTCCACGGGTTATTATTAAAAACAGTAGAAATCCGAAAAGAAACCACTCGTTTAACTTACGAAGACAGATTTATATAATTCTATTTGTAATATACAAGTAATTAGTTTTAGACTGTTACCAAATAACAAACAGATTTATTATTTTTATCTAAAATAAATACAGACAAAAGTAATGCATTCTACTAATTTTCAAATAAAGTAAAAATAATTTATCCGTAGTTTTCTTTTTACCATAATTTGTTTGTAAAGGAAGATTATTCACAAATCTTGCTAAATTCTCTACCATTAACTATATTAGAACAGAATTTATTACCAAGTTGATATTCTCTTAGTGTGAAAAAATTATTTGTAACTAGCAAATATTTTTATGTAATGTTCATAGTTATGAGAAAGAGATACAATCAACATTTAATCCCTACAGATCAGATTTTCTAATGATATCACCAGCTTAATAAGAGTACAAGACTCATTATAATACATAAAGATGACGGGTTCAAAGTATAAAAGAGTATGTACATATATTTTAAACTATGTAGATCTACTCTTGAATTCAACCTAAATTGTTAATTATTCGGATTCTTCTATACCTTACCATAAGTAAGTATAGTGATGATGAAAATATTTAATCTCGAGATTTTGAGAGATTTACAAGTTTTGGGGTCACAGAAGTCCTTTTTTTTGCCCCGTTTCTTCGATGATTTGGGGTGGGGGTGGGGGGGGGGGGATGTGAATACAAAAGCTTGTGGACACTGCCTTCCAGAACGTTTGATAAAAGTAATTCACATTGTACATAAGAGTGGGCCTTATTGTGTAGATGTGCCCTATTGTTTTGGGGTAATATCTCATGATGGCGGAGACACAATTTGGCCAAAATGTGTTTTTAAACATTTTTTTTCTTTGAACTACTAACACTAGAGCCTTAAAAGATTGGCATTATCATATAAATCAGAGAAGAATTAAATAAAAAAATCTTCAAATTTTTAAAATAACTCTTACGATATTTTTTTTTAATAAAATATAAACTTTTTGATTTATGATTAAATCTGAAAGCTTGTGAGAAAGGTACAAGCCATAATGTTAGGCGGATCAGAATTAAATTATACCTAAACATTACCCATTATATGAGAAAGAGCTAAGGATTGTTTTTTTTTCAAAAATGAATTCAACAAGAATGAGTGTTAAGGTACATTTTATGATTTCAAAAAATGTTTTTTTAATGCTAAACTGCTAATTAAAGAACTGTGAAATTTTGAAAAAAATAAACACAAAATTAGCAATTTACAAAAGAAGCATAAAGTTCTGTAGTATAGTATGTGCGAAGGGCACTATAGCAATAAAAACAGAAAATGCAATTCGAATAATCACATGCTTTACTTGTCGGATTTGTTTAAATTGTTTACATAGACTTGAGTGAAATGAAATTGTTGTTTAGAGATTTAATAATAAAGAATTGAAATTTTTAATGAGTTAATATGTTATTCATATTAGTAAAAAATTTTGTACTGCACATGTCATTTTGACAACAATGGAACTAACGAATAGATTAAGAAGAAAACAGTTAATAATAGCAAGATCAACCGGGTCAAATTTAGTTTAAAAATTTTAGTTACATTTATAATGAATACTATATCTTCAACGGGAGAGTTTAAAAACATATGTAGAACATCTATTAAGAATTTCTCAAATTAACTACTATGAATGGAAACTGTATTTGACATCTTAGAAAGAATTCAGTCTCTGTCAAGAAGAGATAGAAACCTTTGATCACATTATATTTAAAGATTTAGGCCTTCATGCGGGCCAATTGCTCTGGAGAGGATAAAGTTTTATCAAATCAAACCTAAAACTATAGAAGTGAGGAGTATTACTCTATGTAAATTTATGAAGGTCATTAAAGAACTTAGAATCTGAAGTTCAATTTTGTTGTAACAATGGGATGTACAATATGACTGGCATATACAAGGAGTGTACGGATACGATAGATTTAGGCCTTCAGTTTAGTAATTTTTATAACTCGTCAGATTGATCAATGATTTCACATCTCTTGTAAATGATAAAATTATCATAGCCACATGTAAACAAATAATACATTATTTTTTAAAATGCATGTAGCTGCATTAAAATAAAACTGGGATCCTTCTATCTCTGTTAGAAGCTAGCAGAGACTAGGAGACTAAAACACCAAACTGTGACTGATCAGTTTCTATTCCATGAATCAAATACATTTAAAAAATAAAATTACATTTTCCAAGATTAATTAACAAAAAAGATATTTTTAGATACAATTGTGAAAAAAGATATATTCATAATTACACTGTAATTATGAATCTTGAGTAAACTAAAGAAGAAATGGAAGGGCGTTTTACTGATGCTTCAGACCCGTCCTAAGAGCAATAAAATACATATTCCTTTGGCAATAGAAGGAAATACTGAAAGCTTATCACGTTCTACTGAAAAAAAAATCAATGATGTTCAAAGGAATTATAGTGTGTACAATGGTGAACTTTTTCAATATCGAAGTTTTTCACGATCACTATACTTTACTTATAGTAAAGTAAAAAATATAAATTGATTGATTTAAAGATCCAATCAATATTGTGAAATACTTCAAAGTGTTTAATGCAGTGAATAAAAAAGCTCTTCTCCTGAATTTGAAATTAGTCCTGAAACCTATTTGCTGCAGTCTGCTGATTTTAGTCAGTCAAAAAATAACGACTGAAGAATAAAATTACAGAACTAATCTTTCTATTAAATTTATAATATTCACATAAAGATTGAGATTCGATAATGCATGACAACACTGAATGCTTCTTATAAATGGAATAGGAAACTGGTTTATTTTTACTTCTATTGCTTATTTATAAAATCTCTGAAGACAGTAATGAAATAGTTTATCTTCTGTTCATGATTAATAAACTACCACCATTGGATGATGCGTTGTCAGAAACACATGTTCAACATCAAGGGCCAAAAATTATTACAAATAAAATTGGAAAATTTTCAAAACTGGATAAAACAGACCTCAAAATTAAGAAGAAAATTTTTCCTCAGACAAATCATGAATCTAAAACGTTAACTTTCTAGCTATGAAAACTTTCACTCATATATGATATGTATAGTAAATTGTATTATTTTTTTGACGTCAATAGTATATTTGTCTCGTAAAAGTTTAAAAACTGCTTCTTGATGAAGGAGCAGTCCTTACCTGGACTGCCATCTTTTTTTACGAAACAGAATGTTTCATTCAGAAAAAAAAGAGTGATTTTTTTTCAAATATATATGTACATTACCATCAAAGTTTATTTGAAGGAACTGTATAAAGATTAACTGAAAAAAACATATTCATTTTTCTGTAACATTTCTTTTATTTATTCCATGTATATTCTAACTCGACTACCATATCTTAAATAAATTCTTGGGTTACTTACCGTTGCGTCTACAGCGTGTTTGGTCCCCCTCTCTCTTTTCTCCTGAAGACGGATTGGCTGAAACATTGAGTTTTGAACTTTGAGTCATTACTTAAAAGTTGTTTGTCTACATTTTTTTAAACATTTCTGTTTAAAATTGTTCCTTTTTATTTGATCTATTACTAAATGTTTATGATTATATCCTGTACATACTATTTTTCTTCACTATTTCTAATGATAGTGTATTTTTATACTTTCTTATAAGTGGTATACTTTACTTTAATGATGAAAAAAAAAGAATGAGCTTAGGATTTTGATGTTTTGAGGTCTACTGAACCAATTATAATGTGTTTTTATAAAAAACAGGATTGGACAGTTTTACAGGATCTATGGTCTCCTGAATACATTTTTCACATATAGGTGATTTTGCTTTGATGTCTGTTGAAAATGTTTTAAATATTCCACAGTAGAACCATTTCACAAATATAATTATTAGTGAAAGGAACAACCTTATTGTGTTCAGGTAATTTTAATACAAGTGAAAAATCAGCTGTATTGACTAAAATGGAAACATTATACCACAATGAGTACTAATTGGAACCTGCTCTTCTGGTAATTCAAAAGCCTTTACATTTGGTATTAAGTATTGCTTTAGTTAGGATATTGTATGATAAATATTCCATGAACTTGACGTTAGGAAAGGAAAATATTACACTAAAATCAAGAATATATGAAGTTCCATTTATAGTCAATTGTCAGATTGTTCTAAGACAATGATTCCCTTTTTGTTATAACTGATAAAATAGATATATCCACATTAAGATAAAGTCAATTAACTGATTATCTGTGAGTTTAATAATACTTTCATCATAGAACTTGATAATATTCAACTCAACAGCCACATTAAAATGTATCCAAAATGAATTGATTGTAAACGTGTTTTATAATGGGTTTACTTCTGTAAACTTGAGTACAGCTCACTCCACGTTTTGCATATTCTTGAAAAAATGTTTATTATTCCTGCTATATACAAATATATATCCTCAAAATTTTTGTTCATTCTCATGTAATTTTTCTAACATTGCTATAGACAATTTTACCTCTGCTTCATCCTGGAAGTTCATTACAATAGGACTGTAATCATTACAGGTCCTGGTTTTATAACAATTTTTCATTCCATTTTTAATATTGGAGTAAAACAGTATATGATTACAAATGATGAGTGTTAGAATTGATAAAAAAAATCAGTTACAATGTGGAAAAAGAAAATGTTGATGAGAGATATGGGTGTCGTTGAGTATAGTCAACCATCTGTGAGGAAGGAAATAGTGCTTAATGTCTGTTTCCATGTGCCCAGTCCTACATATCTCACTCTCATAACAAAATCTGTAAAATATTCTTCTATGAGGCATTTTTATAAAATCGATGCAATGAATTAATATAATTAAAAAAGATAAAGAGTGGTCTACACTCAACTTTACTGCGAGAGTACTTACTATCAGAAATAATGAACAATCAATTCATTGATACATTCATTTTGATTTGGTTAAAGATAAAGAGTGGTCTGCACTCAACTTTACAGCAAGAGTACCTATTATCAGAAATAATGAACAATCAATTCATTGATTCATTCATTTTGATTTGGTTAAGACACATAATCATATTTTAGAAATACCAATATGTAAGCATGCTCAGAAATAGTCTTGGGAACGAAATATTTGAGCTGCTTCAATAGAACTTGTATAAATTATATTACACTAAAATGTCATTCAAAAAAATTATTTTTATTATATATGTATATCACTCAGAAATTAGATTGTACAAAACTTTCCTACTTCAAGAGATTAAAGAATAAAGAAAAAAAAAGACTCACTTGAAATTTTTAACTGTGTATATAATAAGATTAAAAACAAATGTAAAATTTAAAAATTATAGCTTTTTTTTTAAAAGAGCCCTTTGTACGTAGTCTATAAAGGCAAACTGCAAATCCTTTATCAAAAATGTTAATAATGATATTAACTTCTTCTTTGTTCGTAGGGTGAATTATTGCAATATTGTATTTCTTCCCTTTTTAACGAAAGACACATAATCATATTTTAGAAATGTCAATATGTAAGCATGCTCAGAAATAGTCTTGGGAAATGAGCCGTTTACTCCGCAGTCTTATTTTGCTTTGTTTGATAAAAACATCATTATCTGTACTACTTTCTTCTGTGGTTGAATTTTCTGACCTAAATTGTTTACCCTCAACAAGTTCTTCCAGTTTCTTTTCACCTTCGGCAGCTAATTCCTGTGACAAACAAAATAGTTGTCCATATTACTTGAATGGTAAAATGATAAAGGGAAAAATAGAAAGAGGAGCAATTCTAAATGGAGAAACTGGTTAATTAGAAGAGCCTTTCTAAAAATAGTTTTTTTTTTTTAAATTATCCAATTCTAGTAAAAATTGAAAAAAAAAATAGAAATTCTAATTTGAATTAACTTTCAATTTCTTTCTTGAAAGAAATTCAACTTTCAAGAAACAAAACGATGAAATAATTACAGAAGAACTACTTCCTGTCATAGAACTCAAGGGTTGACTAGTTCTACATGAAGTCAAAAAATACTCAAACTTAAGCATTAATAAAAATGAAATATAGTAAAATATGCCTGAAGAAAGTGGTTTTAGTGTACTGGTTTCAACTTATTCAACTCCAAAGTATTGCATTAGTGACATAAAGTAGCATTAAGTCCAACTGAAGTCGTTTAACTACCGATCTCTGTGAGCTAGAATTTCAAACTGAAATGCTAGAATACTCCTCCAAGATGCAATACCAAGCAAGGTAATGCAAAAGTGAGCGGTAATTTTATCATGCATCAAAACTGGCTTTATATTTTTCTTATATTAAAATAAGAGCAAGAAACACAAAGTCTCTACACAAAAGACTTAATCCAACGGCGAGTTTTGAACACAATATTCTTCCTCAGTTTATATCGACAATATAAAATCTGAATAAAAAAAGTAAAACTGAAAACTAACATTTAATGTTCAAACCAGAATAAGAAATGAGAAAAAGACTTTGGAGAAAAATAAATGAAATTATCCGACATCTTAAATTAAGAATTGTCTTAAAACATTTTTTCTTAGAGGTTTCTGACATTTGTCAGATAAAATAGGAATATTTTTAAATTTTAAATTGTAAAATTTGGCTTAAATACTCAATGTAGAAGGAGGTCAGATTATACTAATGATATTATATGCATCAGTGGTGTGATATACAAAAATAAGCATATATATTGATAAGTGAATCAATCACTATCTGTACTACCTCCAGGAATGAAAGACTCATAAACATTTCCCATTTAGACATTTATATTATACCTAAATGGAACACTATTTATTATAAACCCAAGAAGTATTATATTATGCTTACTTATAGTAAAGTTGAGTGTACGCCACTCCAGATTTTTCTTTATTGAATTTACTGAACTACATACGATTCAATTATACTAATAATTCTACCATTTCTTCAGTTTTATATTTTATGCATTCAATACTATAAATGCACATACTGACTGTAGAAAACAGTTACTAAAACCTACGTCATAGCAAGTAAAAGGCCAATTTAATAAATCACATCTCTAATGTTTGATCCTTTAAATCAAGATTGGTCATTATAATAGTTAATTTCCTTCTTCATTTGTTCCTGAAAACCTTAGAAAACTGATGTGTTTAATAAAGAGATAATGTAATTTTTCTCATTGTAAAAAAGTCAAACATAAGAACTAACCTGAACTGATTCAGAAAGAAATAAACCTTCCATATTGTAGTCATTCACCAGAATGACAAGCACACGTGCAACAGAATCTTTCAATATCTTATGTTTCACTTGACATAATTCACAATTTTCAAGTGCCTTAAAACAGCAGCAGCAAATCAAACTAAAAAAAAAAAAAAAAAAATTGATTCGATGTAGTGTGAACTACTATGTACGGTTGTATAACTACTGTATTATTTGTTTCAGTAGCATAAAACATATAATGCAAGTTAATACAATGGTAACCATAAATATAAATTATATATGCTACAACTCAATTGCTTAATGGTGAGAAATATTCAAATGAAATTCATTCCTTTTTTTTTAGTAGTTTTATACGATCTCATGCCAAACTATGGAATTTCCAATTAATTAGTTTTAACACACTCATTCATAAAATTAAAAAATGATCTGCATCTCATACAGCGAATACTTATCAATGAAATGTTTTAGTTAGTTTTGATGGTCAATATACAAAACCTTTACTATGATTTAAGACTTTAAGCATTACTCTTTCGAGAGGTATTTGAGTATTAGAATAGACACATAGTTATGAAGTAAAGACTTAGTATCTTCAGTATATTATGAAAATATTCAGTTCCTGAGATTACTCAATGGATTGACTGGAATCCAAACAAAAGTAATAACTGGTCTGGAATGATTAATTTATTACTTGTAAAGTGAACATAAATAGTAACCAATCAAATTTTTTCATTGTTTTCAGTTTTTGTTAACAATAAAGAAACACGATAAACTATAAATAAATGCAAGTTAAAAATTGTCGGATCATTGGTATAAAAAAGTTTTCTCGAAAGTAAATTCCAGAGAAGTTTAATTATTACAATTTCTGTCATAACCAACCACATGTTGATATATTTTAAAGTCACAAATACAAAATCAGTTAGTAAGGTTAATGAGAAAAATAAAGCAAACCAATATTAAAAGATACGTAAAAATATAATTATTCTTTATCAATTTCATAACATCTGAGTAACTATGTAAAAATAATTTTTTTCATAACTTGTACACTTATGATCAAACCACAATAAGAAAATGGGAAAACAAGACTAAAATTTTTCAACTGTAACAAGTGGTCTTCGTCAGAGTCAAAAACCCAACTGAGTTTGACGAAGTTTGGGTAAAACTCTGACGAAGACCGCTTGTTACGGTTGAAACATCTTAGTCTTGTTTTCCCATTTTCTTATTGTGGTTTGATCATTGATTGTTATTTCACGTGTTTATGTGAAATCTTTTTATTGTACACTTATATAACACAAGTTGGAACAGATTTGTCTTAATATCAAAAATTACAACCATACTTAAGATGGCAACAATTTATGTAAGGTGGTACTTAATTCACGTCTCATTATTTTATGTTGTTTTTATAATATCTACATATGTTGGATGCGTTCAGAGAATTTCATGATAATTGAAAGATAACCTTTTCAGACTCCAGACAAATCCTTTACTTAATGAAAATTGTTGTTAATTCATAACGAAAATTTATTTAACGTACAAAGTTCGAGTAGGAAACACTGAAGATAACCTATTATGAATTACACAAACAATACTTTACATATATAAAACCATAATAGTTTGAACATTTATGACAATTTTGAAGTAACAGAATTTGAATTAGAATAACCACTTAAAATAATTTTTGAAACAGTGATTTCAAAGTTCTTTTAAGTATTTAACAGTGGGATTCTAAAAACAACAAACTGAACTAGTCTATATAAGTATTTCTAAATTACAAATAAATGAACAATTGTGAAATGTAAACCATATTACTCCAATAAGGGATCTTCTGCCATGATATCTTTAAGGAGAATTGGCAATTGCAACTTAATGATTCCATGAATGAAGGAAAAAGCTTCTGACTTCTTTACATTCCAATCCCAATCAATATTTTCTTTTTCGATTTTCCGAGCAACCTTTTTTCTTTCCTGCATAACAAGATATTATTACAACAAAACGTTTAAATATATATACTTCTTTTTGTTTAAGTTTATGATAACCTCAATTAAATGACAAGGCTCTCTAATTATCTTTAAGCTAAAATTAGCAATAGAGATCAGTTGAAATATTCAGTTTTACATTATATAAATGTTCATCGAATTGTGAAGTGATTCATTATCATGAAGTAGGAATGAAACGACTTTGAGTTGAGAAATGGATAAACAGCTAATCACCTTGAACTGAAATCAACAATAATAATGATATAAAAATGTAAATTATATGATATTAGAACAACTTCATACTAAATGAATCTTTACTAATCAGAATCGAGATGGATATGACTCTATACTTTCACACCAACTGTGCCAAGCCTACTCATTCTGAACAAATACCTCTTTTTCTCTGTTTGGTTTTCAGGATGAATGCAGTATATGGTAATACAATATATAACTATAATAATCAATATAATACAATAGTGTTTCTTAAAGTTATCAGTCTAAATAAAAACAAGTGAATTGTGGATTCACGTAACTCTTGAAATGAAGAAAATAAATGACAATAATATTCATTTCCTGAAACTCGTACATTTTCTCCAATTTCCTCTACGCAGAAGAAAAGAAAATTATGTTGCTGAGATTTTATTTCTTGTGTATTTTCTTAATAAAAATATTCATGTCCAGCATTCCTCGATGATTCATGACTGATACAAGAAACAAGATCCTAATAGACAAAATCAAGTATAAACTTGAATAAGGCATCGTATTTAATAATTGTGAAGGTGGGAACTGAGTCTGTGGCTATTTGAACTTGAGTTTAGATTCTTCAATGTGAAGCGATCTAAATGTAAAGTTAGAAATCATGTTCTCATATAATTATTACCGTTAAGCTTTTAGAAATTCCTGTTGTCTCCTGAAACGAAAACGATAGTACAAAAGAAAAGGAACGACCAGTAACTCTAATCAAAGTTACTCAGCTCTGAATTATTCCAATCTTGAATCAGCAGAAAGGATTGCTTTTTTCCCATTTACTACTCTTTAATGTATCATCTTGCTAAATATATAAATAAATTAAAAAGACATAGAAGAAACACATAGAAGAAACGGGAAATTTACTGGATCGATATTTCTAACTCGTCGTCAGGAAGAGAGTAGAAGGGAAGAAGAAGAGGTACTTGTGTTCACGTGTACCAGTGGACACTGACACGTCCGTTATATACATATATATATGCATAAAAATATTTCACATAAACACGTGAAATAACAATCAATGATCAAACCACAATATGAAATGGGAAAACAAGACTAAGATCTTTCAACCGTAACAAGCGGTTCAGTTGGGTTTTTGACTCTGACGAAGACCGCTTCTTATGGTTAAAAGGTCTTGTTTTCCCATTTCATATTGTGATTTGATCATTGATATATATGCATAAAACTAGTAATAAAATATAATCCAAAAGGTCAACATTTATTTGTGAAAAACGTCAGAAATGGGAAAGAAAAACAAAAAAGAAAGTTATAACTTTACAAACAACTTCGTTAAATGTTTCATACCTAATGCTATTGATATTTTCAACAAAGTAGCAAATAACTTCTTGATTAAAACCTTTAAAAATATTCTTTTATACTTTGAAAGGGTTATACCTTTTTTGCAGTTATATAATTTTCATTGTTGAAAGCGATTTTTTCTTCATACACCATAAGAAATAAAAAAAATATGTATATTGTCATTGTCAGGATATTCATGGTCTCGAATCTCTCATGCCTCACAGTATATATTAAACCCAGGTCGTTTGCTTCCACAAATAAATGCTGCAACACTAGTAACACATATTTCTTTAGTTTCATAACTAGAGATACAGTTTAAGGTGACAATAATGGTTAAGAATACGTTTTATGAAAGGAGCTTAAATCGGGATACTATAACTAAATTGAAATATCCTCTAACCCCAATTCTCTGTTAACTTTTTTTCAAAAAGTGATAATAACATCATAAAAAACACTTACAAATATTATATTAACAATGTAAAATCAAAAAGGTGTGACAGAAGATACATTCTTTATATATGATGTCCAAACTAGCTTTAAAAATTACTAAAATTAAGCAGTAGACAATAAGAACAATATAATTACTCATAAAGTAGATTATTAGATCTACATTATATAGTTTTGTGGTACAATCTCAAAAATTCGAGATAAGAGAATCAATCGACTCATAAACTGTTAGTGATTATGATACGCATATTATTACATTACTGCTTGTACTATCATTCTTTAAATACAAACTACTTACACTGATGGATAATTCCACCGTATAATTCCTGCAAATCATTGAGAGCAATATTATCCGGTTCATATAGATAAGAGAAAAGTACATCAAAATATTCAACAACAATAGCAGGTCCATTCTTATGAAGCTTTTGTTTAATTTCTCAAACACAAATAAAATAAATTACTACAATAATAAATTTGACTGAATAAAAATAAATTTTATATGGTAAAATTATTAAAAAGCTTGCAGCTTAAAAGAAGAACCTAACATTATTAATAGTTTCAATAATATATCGACCGTTCGATTAATTAATATGTCACACGTTCGATTTTGAAGATACAACTATAATAGAAAAAGAAAAAGATGAGCAAAGAAGGAAGTCACTTGAGATGTTATATATTAAAAAGAATCTACGATAGATTAATCATAGAAGTGATATTACTAATTTAAGTAATATTTATTCTGGAGTGTTGTGCTGAGTTTTAGTGAAATTTGATTTATTTAGTTCCCTTGAGTGAACAGTGTTGAGGTTATTTGTAATGCTACCTTATTAGTCTAGTCGAAGGTTTTGTCCGGTGAACATTATTGTTCCTTTAAATAATGTAAATTTCATTTTCTTAGTTAAAAAATTCTTACTTCTGTAAGTAATATTGTTTGATGTATCTCTGAAATATTTCTACTTGTAATATTCATAAGTTGTAACAATCCATTTTCATATTGTGTATATGTTTGATGTTGATATGTGATTTCTTATTATTCTTTGTTTGTAGGCCTATGAAAAAGGTTTTAAATAAAACCGAAACGTTGGTAACGAGAGTTTGATTTTTATCCTGGAAAATTGACCGAACCCCGATTAGAGAACACACCTATTATTAATAGTGTAAAGATTATTAAATAAAGTATTTAGAATCACTATCAAATATTTTGGATAAAACTTTAATCAATTACCTGGAATTTCCACTGAACACTCTGAGAAAGGAATAATAGTTCGAACGAAATAGTAATCCGAATCACCTTTCAGCAAATCTTCCTTTTGAATGGGTATTAAAAATGTTTTCATCATGTTCTGAAACAATTTAATTACTATCATAGAATAGGCAATGTAACATTAAAATAATTTAGGAATATCGGAAATGTAATTAATCTGTAATAACAATAAGGTAATGAACTTAAAATCCAACTAAACATGTCGAATCAATCGAAAATAACGGATATAGAAAAGAATAGGTTAAAGAATACATACCTTTATATTTGGAAAGCCAATATATGGAATTTATACTGACTGAGGAGTTATGGCAACTGGTCTACCTGCCAGCCAGCCGGTAACCAAGAACAACAAGGAAAAAAAAACAGTGGCTTCTACTGGTAGGAATATGTTTCTAATCATGACTAAATACCGCACAATAAATGATTGTGTTAACGGCGGGTAAAGCAGAATGGGGCCTAGATAGCGCTGCCAATATAGCAGTGTAGGAGGTTACACATATGTCCATTGTAGTGTTTGATTAACTTCAGTTTGTGTCTAATAAATGTTGTGATAATTTATAAAATATGATAAAAGTACTCACTCCACTGCATTACTGATTACAACACCTAATAACATTATCAGGTTATGGGCCCAGGTCTTCATAACGTGAGTACTTTTAATAATATAGAAATGAAAGAGAGTAAATATATTGAAAAGTTAAACGATACTAATTACAGACAGTGGTGCGTCAGAGTACAGAGCATAATGATTTTAAAAGATTGTGAACAAGCAATTAAAGGATTTGTTGATTACGAACAAAATAAGAAAAAAGAAAATATAGCAAAGAGCATAATTATACTCAATGTAAATGATCAGAACCTGAACCTCATCGACAGTTGCGTAACAGCTAAAGAGATATGGGAAACATTAGAAAAAACCTATACTAAGTTCGATAATTATCACACTATACTAATGCTCAAAGACTACGTAAACATGTCGAAGCAGGAAAGCCAAAGAATGGACGACTACATTAATAAAAGAAACGAATTATACAAAAAGGTAGAGCAGGTAGGTCATGAATTTAAACAAATTACTCAAATAGGTTTGTTATTAACAGGTTTACCCAAATCATATGCAGGTATTAGTAGGAGTATAATTGACCACACAGACTTAACCTTAGTCGAGGCCAAGAATAGACTAATTGAAGAAGAATTAAAGAATATGAAAGAAAAGAAAGTAATGAAGGTGTCGGGTATATAGCCAAGAGATCAAGTAAGGAATGTACCAAGAACGGGGCCACCTAAATGTTACAAATGCAATAAGTTTGGACACATCGGAAGATTTTGCAGGACTAAAAGAGAAGAGAATAAAAATTACGTAGAACCAGTAGTAAGAAAATCTCTATGGACAAAAGAAGAAGAAGAAAATGATACGGCATTGTGTACTGTTACTAATATTAACCAAAATGTGAAGTCCTCTAATGAATGGGTAATTGACAGCGGAGCCACAAACCATATGACAAATAATAAAGAGAAATTTAAGGAAATTGTTACTTGTAAATATAACGTAGTAAATGCAAGTGGAGGGAAAATGACTTGCGAAGGTCGTGGAAATATTGATTTAAACCTAGATGAAGAGTACGGTGGACAAAAAGTAACCTTAAAAGATGTTTTATATGTACCAGAACATCAGGGAACCTAATCTCAGTGAATGAAATAAACAAGAAAGGCATAGCAGTTACATTTGAGGCAAATGGAGTAAAAATAACGAATAAAGAAATAAATATAACTGGACGAAACAAAAGTGGAACTACGGCAACCTACAGGTTACGTATACGCAACCTACAGCAAGCAGCGCAGTTAGTGAAAACAAAGTGATGAGATGGCATACAAGGTTTGGTCATCAAAATTTCCGGAGTTTAGAGGAAACATTAAAAAGTTATTGTGGAAAAGTACCACTTATAAAAGGAGAAGATATTACATGTGACGTATGTAATGTTGGGAAAATGAAACGTTTGAGCTATCCAAAACAGACAATGAACCGAAGCAGGAATGTTCTAGACAAAGTTCACTCGGACGTAATGGGGCCAATATCGCCACCGTCACTTGGAGGTAAACGATATGTAATTACTTTTACAGATGATTATAGTAGATACACAGTTATATATTTAATGGAAGAAAAGAATGAAGCACTAAAATACTTTAAAATTTTTAAGAAGATGGTTGAAAAATTCCAAGGAAAACCTATCAAATGTTTAAGAACAGACAATGGAAGAGAATATATAAATAGAGAATTCGACCAGTTTTTGTAAGCAGAAGGTGTTGTAAGGCAACTAACTTCCCCAGGATCACCACAACAAAACGAAATAGCTGAAAGGGTGAATGAAACTCTAATCTCAATGACAAGATGTACGTTAGAAGAGTCAGGACTTGATTCGAGATTTTGGGCGGAAGCTATTATGACAGCAAACTATATTAAAAATCGTCGTTACACATCTTCGAATAAAGAACATACAAACAAGTTACCAATCGAACTATGGTCACAAAGAAGGATTTCAGCAAAACATTTAAGAACATTTGGGTGCAGAGCATGGTTGCATAGAAGAAGGTATATGAAGAAGTTAGATCCTAGAGGTGAAAGATGCATATTTGTAGGATATGATATGAAAGCGAAAGCATACAGACTATATAATGAAGAGACTGATTCAGTAATAGTGGAGAGAAATGTAATATTTGATGAGAAAACTTTCCCCGGAAAAACTAAAATTGACAAACCGAAAGAGAAAAACAAAATTGAAAATGGTATGGAGATAGACTGGAACGAACACTTGGGAATTTATAAAGATAATGAAGAAAAAGAAGGGCCTGTGGAAAAAGAACTTGATACGCCAGTGAGTGAAGAAGAGAGTGAAAACGAAGACGAACAAGCAAAAGCAGTCAACGACATCGAGGTTACATCAAGTGGAAGACCGGTGAAGAAACCAAATTACCTGAAAGACTATGAATGTAAACTAGTATTAAGCCAAAATTGGAATGACAACAACCAAGAAAGCCTTCCTAGAACTATAAGGCAGGCATATAAGTCGGAAGAAAAGAAGCAGTGGATCGGAGCAATATACGATGAGTTTGAAAATTTATTAGAAAATGATACGTGGGAAATAGTTCAAAGGACTAAAGATGCAAATACTATTGGAAGCAAGTGGACGTTTACCAAGAAGAGTAACGATCTAGGAGAGATAGTTAAGTACAAGGCAAGATTAGTAGCGCTTGGAAATTATCAAGAAAATGGTATAGATTATAACGAAACACACGCACCTGTAATGCAGAGGAAAACCATGAGAAACTGATGGCACTCAGTGCTTTAAAAAATTGGGACGTGCAACACCTAGATATAAATGGAGCTTACTTAAATGCAAACTTGCCAGACCAAGTATACATGGAGTTACTATCAGGATATAACGATTATCTGGAGGCTAACGGAGAGGACGCTGTAGACTCAGTTGATTATGTGTGTAAACTCAAGAAGAGTCTGTATGGACTTCATCAGTCCGGTAAGCTATGGAATGAAGTCATAGACAGTTACCTTCTAAGTATGGGATTGAAGAGGTCAGTTGCTGACAGCGGTGTATATTACAATACAGAAAAGAGTTTAATTGAGGCAGTTTATGTAGACGATATAGTGGTATATGGAGAATCAACGGAAGTAACCAAGTTCAAGAAGAGCATTTCGAGAAGATTTAGGACCAAAGACCTAAGGAAGATTAAAAGAATTCTATCAATGAACGTTGAAAGGAGCGAAGACGGAATTATGTTACACCAAAAGGACTATATCAACCAAATATTGAGAGATGCGAAGATGGAGGATTGTAAAGGCGCTTCAACACCACTTGAACCCGGGACGAAACTGAAAAAGGAAGAAGAATGCAATCAGACTGAAAATAAATTGAAGAATATCTATCAGAGTTGTTGTACCTAGCGATCAATACTCGTCCTGATATTTGTTACGCAGTAACTTACCTAAGTCAGTTTAACTCAAACCCTAACCAGGATCATTAGAAAGCAGTGAAACACCTACTAAGATACCTAAGTAACACCGCAAATAAATGCTTATTTTACAGAAGAGGAGAAGAACACCTTGATATATTTACAGATGCAGAATAGGGATCAGATGCAACAGATAGGAAGTCTTTTAGTGGTTATATCTACACGATTGCAGGTGGAGCAGTGAGCTGGATGACAAGAAAACAGAGATGCGTGGCACTTAGTACTGCCGAAGCAGAGTTCATCGCTTTGAATGAGACCGTGAAAGAGTGTTTATGGCTCAAGAATTTCTTCATGGAAATCGGCATCATTAACCTAAACAAGACGCTAGAGATAAACATAAATAACCAGAGCGCAATGAAGATAGCCGAGAATAGTATGACATCAGACCGGAGTAAACATATGGACTTGAATGTATTAAACGTCAGGGAGCACTTACAAGAAGGAACCATCAAACTTAAATACGTGAGATAAGAAGAAAACCTAGCCGATGGAATGACTAAAACAATATCAGCCCAGAAACTATCAAGACATTCTGCGTTACTAGGAATCGTAGATTCAGGGGAGGTGTTAACGGCGGGTAAAGCAGAATGGGCCTAGATAGCGCTGCCTATATAACAGTGTAGGAGGTTACACATATGTCCATTGTAGTGTTTGGTTAACTTCAGTTTGTGTCTAATAAATGTTGTGATAATTAATAAAATAATGATGAAAGTACTCACTCCACTGCATTACTGATTACAACACCTAATAACATTATTAGATTGCATAGCTCGTGAGTTAATCCTGGGGGAACAACGCATTAAATCTAAAAAGACTTTTCTCTATTGCCAATCTGTGGGCATGTTTGTTATTCCCAACATGAAGAGAGTGGATATTGGGCGGTGGTTTAGTGGATACACCTTTGCCAAACCATAATCTCGTAGACACCGTGAACATCCAGTCCAATAGTGGAAAGTTACCAGCAAGGAAAGGGAAATTACCAACCATGGGTCTTCCAGCTCACTGCTCCCCCTTTTTTCCAAATATGCCATGTTATCTCCTACCCCTTTACTTTTTTTACAATATTAATTTCAGTTTCTTGCTTGTCTTAATTTTTATTTATCTTCATCTATTAATATCTTTTTCACTAATGAAGATTATGTTTCTTTATGAAGATTATTTTTTGATTTTGTCCAGCATCATTGATGAGGTGCAGTGATCTGTACCTCCAGTACGAATTCATATTTCTTCGACAGTGCAGTGCCCGTTCATCAGTTAGCAGATTTACATCTCTAGCAATATTTGCGCTATGTTTTCATGCTACCGCACTAGCCAACAAAGCTGTAGTAGTTTCTGACGAGGATTCATTAGCGTTCTAGAGAAAATCTTTTCAGTACAAGTCACACAATTTGTCTTACTGGAGCAGAATTTTTCCCTTTTCAGTCATAAAAAAGCCATATTTTCATTTGGAACGGACAAAAAAAACCTTTTGTTCTAAACTAAACAAAATTGGTTTGATTGAACACTGAGCAAACTGAATATATTAGCAACAACTTTCTTACTCATTCATTTTTAGAGAAAATACAACCGTTCACCATAGTGCAAAGAACTAAACTATTTTCCGATTATTTATTTAATTAATTTAACTAGTCTATTATTTGTTAATTTTCGTTACGAAGTTTTTAGTTGTCTCAATTATTATTTTCTTTGTACAACTTGCATATTTCTTTTTTGAATTCGGTGTAATATAATTTAAAATTTTCTTTGAAAAAGTGAAATTATAATTAAAAATGAATCCCTGTTGTTTCCATCATCTCACATTTCAGATCATCACTTCTTTTAAAGCCCATAAATAAAATATAGTTTTAATAAAAATATACTTTTTAAATCTGGTTTGTGTTAAATTACGTGAACAAGTATTTTCCTTTAACAAAATTCAATAATGCATTAAACCAAATTTAAATCTCGAAAACGTAATGTTATAATGCGTTATATTCCTTATTAACATTGATAAGCAGATTCTTTTAATTATGGAACATAGCTTTTATTGTAAGTGTGTATTTATTTTACCGAGTTCATTAAATCTGTGTATCAAAATACAGCTAACTGCTAAATATTGTGCAAGCTTGACACACGTGTTGTAATCAAAAAGGAATTATGATGTATTGTGAATTCAGAATTGAAGTATGCATAAATTAATTACATTCTTTCAATGATATCAGGTTATTTTAATTGAAACTTTGAAACTAGATTTGTGTATATCTACCTTTAAATCTAAGGTTTAAATGGATTGGTAATTCAAGGTAGAAGCGAAGTTATGGAGTTTTAAGCTGTCTTTGGCTACCTTCACAGCCATATTAATTTGTAAATTATACAGCTACAGCAAGTAGGTATTGTTAGTTGATTTGTGAGCAATTCTCACCCCTACAAATGAGTATGCTTACTTGACACTGTGCTAATAACATTTTTTTTCCTATTCCATAATTTTTGTAATAATATTTTGAAATACCACGTTTCATCTCTGATTTTTGTAAAATACCCGTCAAAGATGGGCACGTCTTCTAGTAATTAATAAAAATATAAATATATTAAATTAAATAAAACTAAAGATAAAAATAAAAATCATAGGAAAGTGTGATATAAAAAAAACTTATAGGCTACACGTAATCAAATGTTCTCCTTTTCTTGAAACAGCATTTTTTGTCGGAGCACATAAAATTAAAACAATCATAAAAGTAATTTTTCCTCTTCTGAAGAAGTTCACAACTTAAACAAATTATTTCTGTATGCACATTCCTTTTTTTCTACCTTTATCCATACTTTTATTTTATTTAATATATTTATATTTGTATTCTCAATTTTTTTTCTCTGTTTCCACTTACTGTGTCGACAGTGACGGTTTCACTTGAGATGATAGTATGGTCTGTAATGACTGCTACAGTTTACCCTCAACGTTTGTTCTTAATCTTCTCTTCTAATGTATTCCTTAATATGAACTGTGTAAGTTCATCGATCGCAGTAAGTGTTTTGTTCTATTCTGCGCTATTTATTTTTAAAAAATATTTACAATCATTAGAATCACCTGTTTCAATCTTTGAAATAACATATATGTATTCATAAGAGCCTATATAAATTTATATACAAAACTAAAGTTTATCGGGACTCGGTCAGTTCTTCAGGTTCAAATTAAACTCTCATTGCCAACGTTTCGGTCTTTATTTAAAACCTTTTTCATAGGCAGAAGTATAAATTTTGAAACAGAACAATTTTCCAGGATAAAAAATCAAACTCTCGTTACCAACGTTTCGGTTTTATTTAAAACTTTTTTCATAGGCCTACAAACAAAGGATAATAAGAAATCACATATCAACATCAAACATATACACAATATGAAAATGGATTGTTACAACTTATGAATATTACAAGTAGAAATATTTCAGAGATACATCAAACAATATTACTTACAGAAGTAAGAATTTTTTAACTAAGAAAATGAAATTTACATTATTTAAAGGAACAACAATGTTAACCGGACTAGATGAGGTCTAGTCTAGTCTAGTGCTTGAGCTATCAAGTTCACAGGTAGACTCATCCTGACTTCTATTTCAGTTAAAGTAAATTCAAACAATCCTAATTATAGTTAGATATATTTTAGCTTCATTACACATTACTGGGAAATATCTTATAAAATAAAAGTAATTGGATATCCCACCACCGGTCGAGTGTATGGAACATATTAGGGGACCAAACTCAACAGAACATACAAATACAGATTATATATTTGTTTGGCAAAGGCAAATAGGTATTGTTAGATATCTATTTGGTCCCTTTCTAAAATTACAGAAAGGCACACATAAAAATCATCACAAAAGCTCACTACTATGACTGCCTCATCATGAGGTAGAAATATAGTAGTGAGTTTCTGTTTAGTTTAAAACAAACTAAACATATTACTTTTATAGCTCTTTCATTGAGGTACCGAGACTCTTATATTGACAAAGATTTTAAGAGTATTAAGAAATGTTTTCCATTGTAGTAACAAATATTGTCTGTACTTTACTTATAAGAGGGGAACGGAATAGAGCATTATTTTTGCATATTCTTAATGAGAATCATGATATAAATTGGTTATAAGCTGAAATGATCACGTATAAAAGATCAATATTATTAAGAAATATCGAGTCTTCATTAATTAAATTTAGTAGATCTAATACTATAAACATTAGTAATAGTTTATATATAATAATTAGTAAATGTAAATATTTACTTCTAGATACGTTTATATTGTTAATTTTACAAAGGGTACTGCAAGTTAAATATAGATATTAAAAACGATTCTTGATGATATATATATATTCAAGTTTATGTATTTATTAATGTAATTTACATTTAGCTAATTTTTTCCCACACTCGATATATCTCCCTTTGGCTATTCGTAGTAGTTAAGTTCTAGAACAATATTGGTGTTGTTATTGAGAACACACTAAAATTCCAATTATGGGATACATTCTCCCATCAGTAGTTCTACGCAAAAGTGATTTTTATTTAGCTTTTGGCCCATTATATGTACACTGTAGATTGTAATCTATTACAATTTTTTTATAAAAAATTAAAAGTTACCTGTATCGTGTCCAAAAACTTTTGGTATCATGCATAAGTCAATATTTTTATATTTTATTTCAAATATTTCTTTTCGATTAAATAAATTATTTTTCAATAACCGAAAAAAATAGGTCCCTTTGCCTAATGGCTCGACTCTGCTATGTGACAACTCTACTGGCGTCATGAGGCCGTATATTCCTCCCCAGTATCGACTACAACTGTTTCTCTCCCTTCACAACATGTCACACCCCGGAAGACGTGGTTTCGTCGACCTTATTCGTCGTCGTTACGTATAGCACTCTCTTCGCCGCGACTGCACCGGTTGGACCCAGTGTTGCATCGCCTGCCAGCGAGCCAAAGTGTCAAGACATACTGTGAGCCCTGTTACTCAGTACCAACCATCTACACGCCGTTTTGACCATCTTAATATTGACATCGTCGGCCCATTACCCGTATGCGATAGCTACCGCTACATTGTCACGATTATTGATAGGTTCACCAGATGGGTCGAAGCCATCCCCGTCATGGAAATCACCGCAGACACCGTTGCACAGGCAGTCCTCTCGCAATGGATTTCTCGTTATGGCGTTCCCAGCTACATAACAACGGGTAGAGGATGTCAGTTTGAGAGCGATTTATTTAAATCACTGACAACTTTGTTGGGTTTTCAACACATCCGCATAACATCATACCATCCTGCTGCCAACGGCAAAGTGGAGAGGTGGCACCGAGTGTTGAAGGCTGCCTTAAAGGCCCATATGTGCAATAACTGGCTCATTAAACTACCCATCGTTTTAATGGGTCTTCGATCTTACGTAGTACCAGAGAGTGACTCCTCTTCGGCCGAACTCGTGTTTGGCACGGGCATTCGTCTACCCTCAGATTTCTTCGATCAGGCAACTCCAGTTCTCGACGGGCCGATCTTTGTCAAGCGTCTCCGAGAGGCTTTGCGAGAAGTCCAGTCCGTAGCCATTCCCCATCGATCTTCTCGCAAAACATTTGTTCATCCCGCCTTGGAGACATGCACGCACGTTTTTGTACGGCACGATGTTGTCCGTCGCCCTTTCCAACCCGCCTACGATGGACCGTTTAGAAGTTTAGAGTTCTCCGGCGGTCACCTAAAAAACTTTCCGCCTGCAGCTCAGTCGTGACCCCGATGAAGTCTCCATCGATCGTCTCAAGCCAGCTTTTCTGCTCGACGAAGACACGACCAATAGAAGTCAACCTGCCCCCGGACCTTCAGCGCCAACAGTCTATACACGAACTAGTGCGGACACATCTTCTCCACCCGCTGTGTGTATCCCTGCCCAGCCATCTGCAAATGTAGCAACCGAATTAAATGAGCCTGAACCGTCGCCCGCAGTGCCTCTTAGACGCACACGTTCCGGAAGAATTGTACGCTTCCCTAAGAGGTACTTGGAAGCCATCAAGGTCAATTATCGCCGAACAACGACATAAGTGCTCGTATAAAGGGGGAGCCCTGTCGCAGCTGGTCTACCTGCCAGCTGATAACCAAGAACAACAAGGAAGAAAAAACAGTGACTTGTTCTGGTAGGAATACGAGAGACGTTTGCGACACTTTTTAATATTTTATTTAGCTATTATTAGCCTTTTTGTAAAAAGTGGATTCATTATAGAATCGTCCACAGAGTTTCTACTTGATTCTAGAAATTGTTGTAACAAAACTAAATATTATTCTTTAAAAAATTTTTCACAATTCTTCTTTCGGCTTTCTCTTCTTTAAATATATCAAAATTTAGTCTATTCTCTTCTATTATTTTATTGAACTATAAATCAAAGTTCACACAAACTACAGATTAGTCGCATCCTAATAACTTTGTATCACCACTTGTCTCCCGCCAAATCTAAAGTCAATTATACAGTGTCGACTTTAAACAACACCAGTGAAACATATATTTATCCCTAGAAATAGGATAGAATAATAAGTTCACATTTTCTTGGTGATTTTAATAATCAATTGGTATAATTTTATTACTCAATTGCTTGTCATTATTTCTATACATGTACATCGAGCTAGAGGTTATGAAACTTACTTCTCCGATCACAAACCAATATGTGTAATATTGGACCGATTAGAACACGAAGTTCAACCGTCAATCATTTCCATAAAAATAAATAGAGCCAATGAATATAATAATAAATAGTTAATTCAAATTTAACCCCTTTCAATGAACTACTCAATAATGAAGTCTTCGGTATCCTTTTGGGTGACAGCAGTTGCTTGGATGATATGCATATAGAAATGCCCAATATCATTAGAACTAATATTAGCTATAACCTTCAGAGTTCATTATATGTACAAGTTCCATCCCTAATAAATGCAATTGAGAAAGGGAGAAGTAATTTAAAAATTCTATTTAATGGACTTTTTGGTACTATAGGTCACTGGATTTGCAGCTATTAAGACGGAGAAGTTGCGAATGAATATAGCAGTTTAAATAAGAACAAACTGGGAATGAGTATTTGTAATCTTGAACAACTTATTTAAATATTTATGTACCTTTGAAGTCAAATGTATTTACAGAAGTGTACAACAGCAACCTGATGGCATAATTGTGTGTTTATTCTGTTTAGTCTTCACAACATCTATTTGTAATGCTGAAGATCTAAGTAAACGGATATATGACATATCATTAATGAGGAATCATGCAGCGAAAATATATAGAACGAAACAGTTGTTGACTTTCCCATAAAGCGTATCTTTTCATTTTAAATAAGCTTACTTGTATTGAACATACTACCTTGTATATTCTAGACATAAATATTCCTCATCCCTTATCTGAAATAGCAAACTGTTAAATATTATAGAAACTATTTTATTTATTGTGAAATATAATTATTATATCCCATATAAATAATTTATAATTAATATTTGTTTTACTAATTACTGAATATAGGAGGCTGGTATTCATTTTGAGTAAGGAATGTTAAAAAAATTAAAACATTTACAAATTTTAAACCTTAATAATTTAGTAATAATATAAGACCGTAACTACAATGTCAAACAAAACAATTTTTTGTGCAGTTATTTAAGTCAATATAAGTTATATTTGAAACTTACCCGAACCAATTTACGGATATCAGATCAACTGGAATACAAACCAGTTGTGAGATTGGACTGATTAGAACAGGGAGTTCAATTTTCAAACCATTTCCACAGAAATGGTTGGAGCTAATAATGGTATCTAGTTCCTGACAATAGTTAAATAAAAATAAAAGATGAATCGGTTGTCAAGAAATTTGATATTATGTTTACTCATAGTAAAGTTGAATATAGGCTTCTTCAGGTTTTCTAAGTTTATAAAACTTGAAATGATGACATGGAAGCTTGACTCTGAATATAATAGAAATGAAAATGTTGCTGGAAAGATTGGCATGTACAGGCTAAGACGGAATGCTGAATACAGTGAAAGGGGGAAGATATTTAAATGACAAGCACATGATGAAACTGAAAACAAACGTGGCATATAAAGAAAAAAAGAATGGTTATAACAAAGAACACTAGGAGAATATTAGACTAGATGAGAGCTATTGTGAAGCAGAGCAGTTGTCTTAAACTGTTTGCAAAACAGAAAACAGAGAGAATGCTTTTTGAAATGTAGAGAGAACTATTTCAACAATTTAGCTAGGATGGGAATGGAGAGCAGTGAATTATTAATACAGTATATAAAAGAATGAGTACAAATTTATGATGCTATATGGCAAATACAATATGGAGCAAATTAATATTTTAACAAAAATGGGCTTCATCCCTATGCAATTATGCATAGGGAATAATTTAACAGAAAAATAATGGAATTATTTGCTTATAGTAAAGTTGAGTGTAGGCCACTTCCACTCAATTTTTTTTGCATTGTTGAGTGAAATAAATTCCATACTCAGAAAAAAGTAGGAGTCAAAATGAAGAAACAGAGGACTTGGAACTTAAATGAGGGTGGCTGTACGTAGGAGGATGGACGAGTCCTTGTTCCCAATCCAAACCTACCTCGACCGTCTCTCCCTTCTTTTAGTCAGTCTGATCCAAATGTCTACTCTCTACCAAGGTACTCTCACTAGTTCTTAAAATTTACTCACTCTTACGTGTTTGGTAGTAATGTTTTACAAGTTTATTTATTTATTATACCTATTTTCAACATTAATGGGAATGTAGAACTTTTTTTCTTATTTTAATACCTGATTTAAAACTTATTATTATATTACAAAAATACCCTGGTATTTTTTTCACTGTAGAAAGGATAAAAAAATTATCTTTCAAAACAACTAAACTATTCTAGAAGTGGTGTTTTGTTGTTATTTTAGACCTAAAGTGTACATAACATACTTTAATTAATTCTCATGGTGTATTGCTGGATCCGATACTGAATTATAACTAAACATATATTAGTTATTAATGCATTAATCATGGGAGTCATTCGATTGAAAGTTGAGATTTGTCATAAGATATTTAAGTTGGTCGCCATGTTTTGGAAGAAAAAAAAATTGAATTTACTATACATTGTGGTTAGAATAATAACTAGGTTAGTATGGTTTAACGTCCACAAGAAAAATTGGTGATCATTCATAAAAATATTTATTGATAGGTTTGAGGCTTTTCATTACTGTTTTGACACAATTTGTTGCTGTCTGTTTTGGAGTCGATCATTTTTGAAGTTTGTGGAAGCATAAGAGGAAAGTGTGTTATACTGGCATAAAATATGATTGTGCTAAAAATCTGGGTTGAGAATAAAAAAGTTTGTTCGTTTTCCAATGACCACACTTCTAATTGGATTTCACATTTTAGTGCTGTTCTAAGGTCAGGTAGTGTGGCTCATTTATTATTTGGTACCCATTTTATTAATGGGCGATTTAGTAATTTTCTTAATGACTTCATGATTGCTGATCATAACCAGGTGTGATACGCAGGTGGACAAGAACAGGGATGCACAGATCTTTACTCTAACGAAGCACGAACGAGACTCAGTTGGCGTGTGTGTGTGTGTCTGTGTGAGTGAGTGAGTGAGTTTGTGTATGAGTGAGTGTGTATGTGTGTGTGTGTGGATGGGTGGGTTGGTGGGAGGGTGGTTGTGTGGATGAGTTTATATCCAAAGTTTGTGGTAACACTACGATCCAGAAACTTGGATAGTCAAATTAGCATTTTACACAAAAATGGGCCTCATAGTGTATATGTGCTGTATAGTTTGGGAGCAATTATGTATGCTGTGCATTCGACGTATATCAAGGGAAAACATTCAAAGGCAATGAAGATGGTAAAAAAAAGTTTGGCAAATGTTCAGCAACAGAACTTCATTTACTGTCATCCTATACTGATGAGAAGAAAGCTTTTTGCCATATCATTTCTTTTTTTATAATCTTTTTTCATCTCTTCCATTGCTGCATGAGCTTCAAAATCAAGGGTATGATGGCACAGGCACACTGCGTGCAAATCGTCTCGACAAATCTTGCCCCCTGAAATCGCAATCATCCATTGATAAATCAGGATGGTTCTTTTCACTCCGTCACCAAAGTTATGGATGGCACACAAGTAAATGTGACTCGGTGGAAGGACAATGCTGTAGTAACAGTTGCATCGTAATTCTGTAGTAACAGTTGCTGTAGTAACACTACTTTGTTACGTGAACATCCAGTGGGAGAAGTTAGGCGCTGGTCTAAGGCAGAGAAAAAGCATATACAGGTGAAAATACCTCATGTCATCAACATATATAATCAACACATGGGCGGTACTGATCGAATGGATCAGAATGCAAATGCATACATTTGATTCTAATTCTAATAATTGCTGTTAGAGGGAAAAAATGGTGGTGGCCTCTCTTCACTTGGTTAGTTGATGTTTGCGTACAAAATGCATGGATCTTATCTAGATGCGCTGGTAAAAACTCAGATCTGTTAGAATTTCGAAGGGAAATAGTTATGTCCTACCTACTGCGGTATCAAAATCTACCAAAGACTCGAGGCAAGGAACCAGTTTCCAAACCTGGTAAAAATTACGCAAGGTTTGATCAAACTGGGCATTTTGTAAAACCTACTGCTAACAATGAGCGAAGAAGATGAGCAGGAGAGATTTTTGGAGCACGTATGCGAACACAGGGTTGCAAGTGTGATTTTAGACTATGTGTTCAGTGCTTTAGAAAGTATCATACTATTAGTTAGCAAGTTATTTCAAGTATATTCGTTTATGAAGGATATTATTTTTTTATTACACATTGATATTTAGTTCATTTTTCACGCACACATCATGAAACAAATGTGAAATCTTACTTTAAAAGAAAAAATGCATTTGTTATTATTTTGTACCTGTATCATCCTATTGGCACCATATCGTAACCACCCATTCTTTCAATAACTAAATGGAAAACCAAAATTTTGTCAAATCTGGTTTTACTGAACCCTAATAACTAGTATAACACTATTTAATCGCATTTTAAAAACTTTTTTTAATCTCGGAGGGAATGGGTTAAGACAGACACACATACACACTAGTATTATCAAATAACCTTGACACCTGAAGCTGAAATATTTCTGGGGCAGGCTTGATTCCAAGGGGTATTTTCGAAACTGATAACTCTTAAAAAATCGTTTCAAATGAGTGCTGTTGTTGCTGAGCATATAGTCTTCTCAACAGTTGCATTCGTTCTTTAGCCATATAAGAAAGTAAGGTTACAAATATAAAAAACTGGAAGTAAAATCACACTATTTATTATAAATTAAATACTTCCATCCATTCATTACTAACACTCACTAAACAAACGATTATGAACATATTCACAATGAGCTAGTCACGAAAGGACCAATGTTCTAAACATTTTTTCGACATGAATCCATTGTAAAAGTCAACAGCATTCATGTGTTTTCCAGATATAAGAAGTTTATCCACAAAAATGTAATTCCCATCACAACAAAGTACTTTTAAAATCTTTCCTGATTTGATATAAGTCACTTTTCCTGAGTTTTTTTCATCGAAGAAATATTTTGGAGACTGGGACTGTGAATTATTTAAAAAGTCAATAGCACTTCGACTTGAAGAAATGTTCGTCACATTTAACTGTTTGCTAAACTTATCAAGAGAGACAGACATAAATTTAACTGATCTACCATGCCAATGAGTTGATAATGGGTAAAGATGATTGAGAGCTCGATAGAGATTATAAATTTGTAAGGACGTCATTTGCTTCCAGTTTATCCAAGCCATACTTGAGTTAACTCGGGGAGCTAAAAAAATATCATTGCAAACAATTTTCACTAAGCAAAATTAATACTCATTAAGCCAAATTGATTATTAAATTTACGAATGTAACAATAATATGGTAATAAACTCGCTACTAAAATATTACATTTTATTTTTCAAATTATCAAAATGTAAAAAAAGATTTTTAGAACTTTGTCAAGAAACTTAATAAAAATAAAAACCTGAAACTCGGGCAAAAATCAAGGAAAAATTCAATTATTTGTTTGAATAACTCAGAAACCAATAAGAAAATAAAACACTTAATACAGTAACTGCAACATAAATGGAAAGACACAAACCATAATAATCAAGTTTGGTAGAAATCGAAGCCAAAGAATGAAAGTTTACATAAAATGCAACCAATAATATAAGAGACTTTCAAACGTCCACATTTTTATTCTATAATAAACTTACAAAAAACATGTTTAAAACTAAGTCAGATTTATTGTCTGAAGACTTCAATTTTGTATTATCGAATTCAAATAGTTCGAATAGTACTGCTATGTATTAGCACACTCTACCATATGTGATACCATCTCTTGGCTGAGGTATAGCAGTGTCAATACATCGTGGAAGGTCCCTGATACATTCCATAAGTAATCCAGCTCCACACACTGCAAGTCGTTCTTCTACCTCCTTCGCTTTTTCATTTTCTCCAATAGCTATTCTATATTGTCTTACTATTTCACCCACGTCAAACCTAGACAACAAAATTAAGAAGAAAAATTAGGAGAACTCCTTCAATTAATTTTGTTGATAACCAATTTAAAATCCTTTACCAATGAAGCAACTAGTTACAAGGAAATAAATTCATCATTTGGATAATAAAGTAATTAAAGCTGAACAAAGATATTAACTGTTTTTATTCCTAAGGGAAAACTAATTTAAAAGCCTTTTTCACTTGTAATGATAGAATGTACTAAATACATTTATCATTTACATAAAAATGTAAATGTTTAAATGAACTGGACTTCATTTTTTCATGTAATGGTTTTTAAAAAACCAAACTAAAGATATTTTCTTCAAACCTAACCTATAACAATGAAGTAGGAATTATTTCTCCTTTAACATCAGACTAGAGAAAATTAAATTTCTCTACAAGAGATGAAATCTTCAAACCTCTATACCCTACATATTTATCACGAATACTTATTCTTCGAACATAATGAAAAATAACGAGTATTGTTCTAATGGTTCCCAATTAATAAAATTAATTCTGAAACATGGTCAAAAGTGGAAATTCACTTGGACCTCGTTTCATCAGTAAGGGAAATAAACAGAAGACACTTCATACAAAAATGGAATAAATGATAAACTGTTAAAAATAAATCATTAAAGGTCACTTCTTCTGATCTTCTTACATATAAAAACGGAACAATTAAATGCATAACAACTAATTGAATAACATAAAATAAGATGCTATCCAGGCACCACATAACCTTCTTGCAACCCCCCCACCATCACATATTCCAAGAGTACCTTCACCATCGACTGTGCAATTTTAATGCAAAGAGTGATTGTTTCCCTCCTTTCAAAACATAAATTCCACATAATATCAATATATAATTTCTAAATGAGTTTCATTTTCCCCATTTCTTCAAAATTCACATCACATGTATTTGTAATTATTAAATGTAGTATACATATCAGTTATCTTGTATTTAATCTGTTTTAACTCATTATTTCCACACCATAAAATGTTAAGCATTTGCTGTCACCTGAATGATGGATTCTTTAACAACTAGCTACATTTAACACCTCATTTTTATTTGGGCAATTCTTGAAGTTATGTAAACTTCCGTCACAAATAAATAAATGAAATTGAAAACTTAATTACTACAGTACATTATTGGCTCAGTACCCAAAATTTTAGCAATTATAACAGTTCTTTACATTGATGTAATATTTGTAACTGTAGCACTCTAGGTGGAACTTCAGTTTGTATTAACAATTATTAAATAGTAATATCATATATATTGAATTCAATAGAGTCTGGTGTATTGAAAAAGTATAGTATGGTATACGGGTATGGACTTTTAGTCTAGCAATAAATATAAACTTTACAAATTAATATTTATACTTTAATTCACAAATTTTTCTTTGTCAATTTATTCCATTTTTTTTTCCATTAATTTGATAAGTTTTATTACTTAATTTAATTTCAAAAGTCTGACAGGTCGCAATTTATTAATTTTTACTTCTTTATTAATGTAACCATTATAGCAGTCAGGAGTTTGCAAAAAGGTTTAGTTGCACACGGATAGTTTTTAAATACTTTAGTACTTAAAAATGTATGCATAACTAATACCGAGAAATGGAAGACATTTGGAAATTAAAATGTAACAAAAAATAGCAAAAATCAAGCTGTGTATAAATATTATGAAAAAAATATAACCAATATATTCCTTTACAATTGATTCACAATCATAATTGCCTAGTTTTAATAGAATAGAAATAGTTATTTCAATTACTTTTGACGAAAAAACTGTACAGATATTTTTTTTCTATTACTGAATTGCACTTCACAATCAAATACTGTGATTTTGGTAAGATTCTAGAATAAATTTTAAAATTTTTGTAAGTTAACAATATAGCAGATGACACCAAATCATGACTTCTATTTAAATAGTTAGTGTATTATTTAAATAATGATCATTAACTTAGATTATACTTTAATATTGTTATTTTACCATAAATCAGGTTTTGTAAGTTATAAATGTTTTCAATTTCTACATAATAAAGTGAAAAACAAAAACTCATTAAAATTAAAATTATACAGGTATATCAGAAACTTATTTGTGTTATATAGAAGAAGACTTTCTATGACCACAAAGAAAAAAAAATGTGCATATTATTCTTGTAAATTCAATCCTCCAGTGTTTATTAATTGAATATGACTGATCTTTTCATTGAAAATGTAATTATTATTAAAACTATAAATTACTACCTGTGAGGGTGAATTTTCATTACGCTGATTCCAGATTCTGAATCTCCATTCATAACAGCATGTATAACTGGTGCAGCGCCTCTCCATCTTGGTAAAATACTAGAATGGACGTTTAAACAACCCCTAATAACAAAGAAAGCACTTCTGAAATTGAAGATTCAAAAAACCTACTATTGATATAATACTAAAAAAAAAAAAAAATGAAATTAATACTGAATACACAATTTGGAAAACCAAAAACTGAATTTCTGCTCTTTTTTTTGTTTTTAATTCCTAATAGTACATACATTAAAAAAGCTTTGCAGTTAAGATAGATACACATGGATTTATTTCTATTATAGCTTTAACAAAGGAACATAATTTTTTAAAAAATAAGTTACTTCTCCTGTAGACTCAAATTCCTCTTACTTACTTCAAAGGGTCAATCATACTATTAAAAATATTATTTTTCTATTAACTTTGTAACATAAATAATCATAACTGGTAAATAATTGATCGCATATTACCTTTGTAACATAATAATTGGACTCTAAACTAAAAAAAATCAAAAGCAAGGTACATTTTACAAAAGAAGTAAAACATTGCAATAACTTTTAACTTTGAAAAAATGAAATGAAGAGCGTGAAAGAGGCGGCAGCACACAACAGTACCCCTTGACCAAAACATCCTTCAGCAAGCTAAGCCCACCTGTTAATATCTATTTAATTTTAAATTTCAGTTTTTTATAAAATACACCTCATCCTTTTTAACACAAGGTTTCTTTGTGAAAAAATAACGGTTCCTATTTAACAATGTTCTTTCTTATTTATCAAAATACAAATCCATATAATAGGAAAATCTAGAACAAAACATCGAAAAAAAAATTCAAATCTGCTGTCGCTTTTTCTTCTTACTTATCCTCCATCCCATCCACATAAAAAATATATTCAATCAGTTATCTCCATATTCTATTTATCAGCTTCAAATTATCTCTTAGACCAAAATCTTTCCGCTCATAAGCCTACTATGAAATTCTTTCCTTCAGTATCACAAAGCTTCTAGCTAGCAGTAACCAAATTACCCTCCATATATTCTTAAACAGTTCACTAGAAAATCTATATATTTCCACATACATAATAGATGCAGTACCACCCCACCACCTACTTTTTAATCTTCTGAAAAACTTCCACCAACATGATTCCAAAACAAAAAAAAACACATTACTTACCATCTTCATACAGGTCCATAAGTAACCCATTGTTAACATCATTGGTAAACCAATAAAAAAAACTTTCCTCCCAGACTCTTTTCCATCACTATACACTCAAACCCTCCATAACCATCAATTTGAATTTTGCCACCAGTACTTCACCATCCAACGATGTTACTATGTTCTGAACTTCATATAATCCTCCATACTTTTCCCCAGCACTCCTAAACAATAATGTAATCAATCTCACAAACCCTACACACTACCTTCGACTAGACTTCGAAACTCTCATAGCTGAGAACGCACATACAAGAAACGAACAGAGACCAACAGAAAATGTATACTGCTGATACATCTTCCAGATTTATACTGACAGACAAACTATATATATATAATATAATAGGTAATAGATAAATAATTATCTTGGTAAACGTTTTAAAGAAAAAAAGGGAAACAATCGAAGTCTAATAATAACTACTAGACCAGTCACTCTACTCAACTGGAAGTTGCTAACATTTCAAATAAAAAAAGACAAATTTCACGGTACCATATACCCAATTGAATGTGTTCACTGTCCCCTAGACCAGTTAACATTGACAACGCTCCTTTTAACTCATTACCCTAACTATTAAGTGGATTTTACTATAAAATCTGTTCCTTATAAGAAGTTAATGCAAAGAACTGAAAAATGCCAGGGACGAATAAATTATGTACAAATGCTTCAACAAACTTATATATTAATGACTTAAATATATCATGAAAATTATTAATGCTAAATAGCAAATATATAAAAGGTAAAGAAAAATATGATTACCACTAACAAAGGGAATGCAGAAATAATTTCCGGAGGAATCATTTTGCCGAATGAAACCACTATGCCCAAGTCGTATTTGGATTCTATATCTTCAGGTTGCAACGGCCAATCATAAATAACCAAACCCTCAGCTTCAGAAAATTTCCTAATAGGTGAACTGGGTTTGCTAACAACTCCAAGGTTATGAATAATTGTTCCTGTATTCCTACAAATAAAATAAACAGTTTTGCTTAATAAAACATTTCACGACCTTTGATAAAATATTTTTTAAAAATAATATGATGTTATTTCATTCCAAAAACCTTTAAGGAGCGAAAGTATTATTTCACATCATTAAAACACAATTTATCCAAGTGTAACTTCAACTACCAACACACATACAAAAATAAAGAAGCCAAAATTGCTAGCAAAAAAATAAAATTATATACAGATTTGAAAACGAATCTGTAACAAATAATGGGAATGTTTCATTCTATTGCTTACTTTGAATAAGTCCAATATAAAATTCTAAGAAAACCCAATGAAAATACAATATTTGTACTTAAGTAGTTGTAATTTTCGTATTAAACCATTTGTAATAAAATTTATGTTTGGCAATTAGAACTTCATCCTTTGGATTTAACATATCTTCTCTTTTAGCAAGAATATAACACGATATAACAGATTAATTTGCATGTACGATTACTGCTAGATTTTACTAACTAGCTCAAAAAACAATCAGCTGCCGAATTAATAAAAATTTTAGTCATTCAAAACTTTTATTTCACACTACAGTACCAACAAATATTTTTTATTTTGTTTCCAGTTCTGTACATAAATGGGTTACTTCAGTGACTTGAATATATAGTTTCAAAATTAAGAAAAAATTGAAGAAACCACATGAAATCTACTCGTAATATAAGGTAACAATACTCACAATTTAGCCCAAAGGGATTTTAGGCTATGTACTGAAAAATTATCTGTCCCAAAAAACAATATACTCCATGGAGGACCTTTAGGTTTTACACATTTAAATCTAATGCTAATTAAAGAAAAGTACCTAAGTTTACATTTTTTGCAAAGTGATTTGCATACTGAATAACAAAGTATATTCATCTAGAATTCACTTAATATTATTCAGAATGTAAATTTAGTAGTACATAAGAGAAACACCTTATCACTATAACCTACCGACAAAATAAACCACTATCAGTTGGGTCAGGACTATCGACATTCACTTAATGTACAATGGCTAGCTTCAGTCAGTTTAGAAACATGTCAAGGGTTCTTAAAATAACATGTAGGGACCATTTCTTAAGCTATCAAGAAATTAAGATTACTTAACATAATGTTCCTTTCATGATTAAGAAACGAACATTGCTTTGTCTGACATGAAAAAAAGAGAACAATGCGATACAACTAACAACTAACAACTTGTAGGTTTTTTTTATGATTCTTATACCTTATTTATCAAAGTAACTCATTTAAAAAACCTTTCGATTTTTTAAAAAAAATAATTTTTTTATTTCTAAAGGGGCTATTTCTGTAAATCTATGATCAGACTGTTGTAAGAAATTTCCAAATTAAAGAGAACTGTGAGTATTTACGTATTCCATACATTTGCAAAAGTAGTCATAAAGAAATGGATCTAGCAGATTAACTAACAGTAGATCAATTATCAAACTCTGTCGTCAAAACATTAACAAAGTGATGCATAATCATTTTAAGGACTTGATTTATTTTTGAGTAAATATATCCTTTTTGTCAATCAAAAGGAAAATGTAATCATTCTTATATTATAGCATAATCTCTCAAATACTGCAAATGGTATGTAATAGTTGTTCTTTTTAGTGTCATATATCCTCTTCCATTCTTTTAAATTCAAGCAATATTTAAATTATGGAAACGAACGTGCAGATGAGCTCTTGAAACTCGGATCCTCCCTTCCACAAACCATGGTACTATCTCTGTAATCTATCAGGGCTGAATACGCTTGACATTGGCCAACAGGTTTAAACTAACTAGAGAAGAGCTGTTGAAGGGAAGAAATAAGCATATTTAGTAATCAGCGGACCCTTAAGAATTGGCCTGCCCAGATACTTAGCACTGACAGCTTTCAGAAAAACCACGTTTACCTTTTATTTTACCTCAATAAAATAGGCATCCGTTGAATGTACTCTCTGTGGATACACGTTCATAGAAGCTGAGAACCTAAATTCCTGCACATCAAAGAGAAATGAATTATTTAACCACGGAAGAGGAACAGAACTTGCTCGGACATCTTTACTGGTTAGCGCGACGTTTAATAACAGAAATACTAAGAACATTTGTAAGTACTTACTTACTTTATTGATAAGTAAGTACATTTTTGGATCATATGAAGATCCTCCCCCCCCAACTAGACTTGATTTACAGATTAGTGACATCTCTGGGATTTGACTTCTTTCTTGCTTTCAAGTAATGTGCATTTAACTCATTTAACAAGTTGTTTTTTCAGTTTAGACAAATGAGCAGATATATTATTACTTTCTATCCATTTGGTCAAAAAAAACTGCAACCAAATATTATAGATCTGGTTGTCTGATATGGCATCGCATAGCTTATGATGAACTAAGTCTCTACGTCTCTTGCTGTAACAAATCTCATTGTTTGCTGTATGGTTTCTTTACTCATGGAGTTTGTTAATCTATATAAATAAAAGAAAGATATTGTCTGTACATTGCTTAGAACTAACTCATTTCAAGTTATCTTTACGTTTCGTACATTAGAAAACCGAATCCACCCTTAGAAAAAAGTCTCTCTGTCGGTTTGTCCGCAAAATTTTGTCACAAGTAAACTCAGCCACAATGGGACATAGCGAGTTGAAACTTTGACAGTAGATTTGTGTATGTCTAACTTAAAGTCTAAGCTGTGAATAGAGTGAAAATTCAATGTAAAAGCGATGTTATGGACTTTTAAGCTGTTTTTGACTAACTTCACAGACATGTTTATTTTGAAAAGGTATAGGCGTAGCAAGTAGTTATTGTTAGTTGATTTCAATTTTATTTGCATTTAAGCTCCCAGCAAGAGATAATTGACCAGGTGTTTCCTGAACTTTAACATCTGCCATCTATTCAGAATAAGTGGCTCTGTGAACGAGTAATTCTCAACCCCTACTAATGAACAGGTAGGAAAAATCAATGAACAAGTTCTTACGCTTTATGAAACCGAAGAAAGAACTTAAAAGTCAGTAAACAAAGTGATTAGGGATGAGGTAGCAGTTCATTATCCAACTGAAATTCTTGACTCCGTGACTGCTCCTGGACTGCCTGCTCATGAGTAAAAGCTTAAAGTAGGGGCACTAATCATGCTGCGATTTAGTATCAGTAACAAATCCCATGTTACGAAACTTGAATGCGCCAAATATTGGCAAGGGAACACGACTCTGAGTTCATGCTCTGTACAGATACGTCATAGAGGCGGACATCATGACTGGGTGTGGTACTGGGGAATCAGTGTGTATACTACGCATAGCATTGTTTCGAGTCACTATTCGTTTCCATTCAAATGATTGCAATTTCGTTTCAGCGTCTGTTTCGCAATGACGGTAACTAAGTCCCAAGGAAAAACTCTATCTACCGCAGGAATTGAAGTAAGTGAGACCAAGTTTTTCTCACATGGCCAAATGTAGTTTACTTGCCCAAGAGTCAGAGGTTCCAACTCTTTGTTCTTCCATGAACCTGGAGAACAGACAGCTAATGTGGTTTAAATAGAGACACTTGCTTAACACTGTACCAATAAAGATATTTTTTACTATTCTATAATTTCTAATAGTACAAGTATTTTGGAATACCATGTATTATCTCTTACTTTTTGAAAAATACTGGCACGTTTGCTAGCATATCATAAAACAAATGTAAGCTGCCTGATATGCCAATAGTTCTTCCTTGTGCTTATTTGATACTGTTTCAGTCGCTCCTTCAGGTGAATACTCTAGTTCCTTAAATTTTCCTTCGATAATTTTTAACGTTTAAGGTGATAATTCAAAATAATTTCATTTTATATTTCGACAAACACCAATCACTTTCATCACTTGGCAGTTTAATCTGCAACTTAGCTAGATCCATTATTCTCGATGACTAATTTTGCCTCAAATGTATGCATAGAATACTTAAATACTCACAGTTCTCCTTAACCTGATGAAGTTATTCCAAGAACTCTTAGAACTGTAGTTTACAGCACAATGTTAGCGTGTCCAAGCCGATAAACTATTGGAATTGGAACCAACTGCATTTAAAGTAAAGTGACAACCAAACAAGAAAAACTAACATGTAATATTTTAAACAGAATATGTTAACTTTAAAAAAGTATCACTAATGATAATAGTCCCACTTTATAAATAGAAAAAATATAATCACATTAAATACTTATTTGGAACAGTATATTAATTCGTGAAGAGCTTCCAATTACAGAAAATGATTTCATTCATGAGCTTAACAAGTTTTTCGTCTAATACACTTAGAGTCATATCCACTTGGGTAAGGTAAAGTTATTCTACAACCTTCACTCCTTGAATGCTCAGATATATTCCTGCACACCGTGGAATTCACCATCCTAGGCAACCACCTTATGAAGACCTTACAAAGTACTCAAGGAGGGAAATATATACTTTGTCATTCATAGTGTGGAAAGGAGGGTGATTATTAACCATTTAAGAAGCAGTTTTCCTGAACTATTTATTATAGAGAGTTATAATTTTACAACTGGTAAAAAATTTTTAGAATTAACTGAAAAAAAGTTAGAACTTTTAAAAACAGAAAGGCAAGTTTTGACAAACAATTTTGACATAAAATTGAATATGAAAGAATCTGAACACGATAATGTACGTCAACCAAAGAGGCGTTAAAGTACATTTCATGTTTTTTGACGCTAAATGACTCATTACAGAACAATGAAAATTTGCCACAAAGTTGAACAGGAAATTAACAAAGTATAAAAAAAATTAGTAAAATTTCAATTACCGCATTGAGCAAAAAAGCTATAAAAACTGAATATTCATCCTGGACTAATGGATCACCTGCTATACTTGTCGGATTTGTTCACATTTATTTACATTGACTTAAAAGATTTTAACCGAATAGACTGATGTTTAAAGGTTTAATGAAACAAATTTAAATTATTTAATGGCTTAATATGAGATATAAGAAGAATAAAATTATACAGTTAAAAAATCTACGCCAATCAAATATATAATTCTTTGCTTACTTTCCATGGTATGATGGTATTGTCTGACAAAATGCTCTAATCAGTCGGTATGTTGCACCTTTGGGCAACTTGCGCATTTAGATTTGCTTGTGTGTATGAATCAAATATTATCTTTGGGTAGTATTGAAGTGTGAGTAATGGACTCCTTCGTTCTATATTACAAAAGTGATGCTACTTTTAAGCTAATTCTTCGATGATTAGATGACATTGAATTTTTTTCTTATATGTTTCCAACATTTTTGAAACAAAATAGGAATATTTCGAAGACTTAATGGAAAAGCTTTGGCCTAAATCTTCAATGTAGAAGAAGGTCAGATAAAGATCTACTGACTATATGAACAAAAGCCCTGTTCTCCTGTACGTGATTGTTTTTGTAAGACGTTTTTTTTTCTGGCTTTACAAAAGTTTCATGACTGCTGTGGTAATACGAAGGATATTATATGATTCAGTTGTGTGATTTACCAAAATAAGCGTGTATATTCTAACTAGTTCCATCACTATCTCTACGGTCTCCAAGAATGAATTACTAAGAAACAACTCCCCATATAGGCATTTATAGTATGTATAAATGGGACATTATATACTCTATAAGTCCCATAAGTTTGATATTATATTTGCTTATAGTAAAGTTGAGGGTAGGCTACTCCAATTTTTTTTTTTTTTTTTTTTTTTTGAAAACGTTTCAACAAAAAGCGATAATACTGTATTTTGTGAATTTTGAAAACATTTTTTTCCCCTAAACGACCAACACTAGAATACTAAAATAGCGCATATGGCATTTACATATAGTTAGTGTTTGTATGTTATGGGAAAAAACCTCGAGAGTCTTATGTAATTAGAAGATTTAATTCAACTTAAAATAACGGCGACCTGCTTTTTGTTAGATTTGTTTAACTCAGAAAAAATATAACGAACTAAAGAAATGTATTAAACATTGAACTGCTTTAGAAAAAACTTGGAACTTTTTAAAATAATTAGGTATTCGTTTCGGCATGTTACAGTCTGTATCAGGGATATCCAACCTTTTTATTCAATGGGCCGCATTGCAAATTTAATTATTTATCTGGGCCAAAAACTACCAAAAGATCTTAATACAATTCTATGGAAAAATTAAATATAAAACTATGTGAAACTAAATACATTAATTAATTTAATTAATTAATTAAATACATTAATACAACATTGTAAATATTGTAATGTTTATATGTAGCTATACATTAAAAAAATAAATTTGATTAACCAATATAAATTTAATGAGATTTTTGACTTTGTCTTCTAGCCATAATGTTTTCAATATTTGCATCGAAGGGATCATATGAAGATCCTCCCCCCCAAAGTACCCAACTGAAGATCCTCCCCCCCAGAAAGGATCAAATGAAGATCCTCCCCCCCAGAAAGGATCAAATGAAGATCCTCCCCCCCAGAAAGGATTATATGAAGATAAGTTAATCCTCCTTAAGGTAACATTTATTTATTTACTGCTTTTCTTTTTGTACCTTAGTATTATCTATATCTTAAATGACTGGAAGAAAATATGAAACCGGGATTTCCTGGGAAGTCCCAGACCTCCTTACTTGGTCTGAGTTTACTTGACCTGAGTTAATCCTCTGCACTTGACCTGAGTTAATCCACCTTTGATGACGGATCAAATTCTAATTTCCCTAATGCCAGTTAACCTGTCAGATGAAATTACGACCATTCAACTTGGTATATATATAGAACCCGCTTAAGCCCATGGACTCAGTATCGAACACAGGAATGGACCGTGATACTTTCCAAACTGTTGTGCTCCCCTTGCTGACAGAGGATTCTTTCCCTGTTATTAACTGGCTAAAGCAACGTCGAATGCTCAAAAGTGAAGTTACATGTGACTCTTGTGATAATGAAATGAATTGGACGAAGTATGCTAAATCTAAAGATGGCTATTCTTGGAAATGCCAGACCAAAGATTGTGCCAAGTTTAAGTCTACAGTATCTATTAGGACTGGATCGTTTTTTTCCAAATCAAGATTAAAACTTCAGACCTGGGTTCACGTAATGTATATGTGGAGTGAGCGTATTGGTGAATCAAGGGCAAGCCGTCAAGTTGGTGTTTCTGAGAAGACAATGATCGACTGCTACAGTTTTTTCCGCGAAATTTGCAGTAATTATTTTATGGCTAACCCAGTGAGACTTGGTGGTCCAGGAATAGTTGTGCATATTGATGAATCGTGCTTTTCTCACAAACCAAAACATCATCGGGGTAGAGGACCTCATACTCCAATATGGGTGTTTGGAATAGTCGATACCAGCACTTCACCAGCAATGGGATACATGGAAATTGTTGACAGTAGAGATGAGGCTACACTTCTTCCAATAATCCAAGCAGTAGTGCAACGAGGATCCATAATTCACTCTGATATGTGGAGAGCCTACAATAATGTACAAGGACTTGGCTTCACACATAGGCAAGTGAACCATTCAATCAATTTTGTGGATCCGCAAACTGGTGTCCACACTCAAACCATAGAATCATACTGGAACAAACATAAAGCACACATCAAGATGATGCGAGGATGCAAGCGAGACTTTTTGAATTCCTACCTTGAAGAATATATGTGGTTTGACCGTTTTTCGAGGAATGCTTTTGAAAATTTATGTACTCATATTGCCTTGCAATACGTACTGTAATAATAAACATTTTCACAATTTTATATCAATACATACTGTAATAATAAAGATTTTCAAAATTTTATATAAATTTTAGTTTTCTTCTCCCCCTAGAATCACTCCTCCCTCCTTAAGTACCCAACTGAATATTCTTCCCCTCAGAAAGGATCATATGAAGATCCTCCCCCCTAAAATTGATCATATGAAGATCCTCCCCCCAACTAGACTTGGGGGGAGGATCTTCATATGATCAATTTTAGGGGGGAGGATCTTCATATGATCCTTTCTGAGGGGAAGAATATTCAGTTGGGTACTTAAGGAGGGAGGAGTGATTCTAGGGGGAGAAGAAAACTAAAATTTATATAAAATTTTGAAAATCTTTATTATTACAGTATGTATTGATATAAAATTGTGAAAATGTTTATTATTACAGTACGTATTGCAAGGCAATATGAGTACATAAATTTTCAAAAGCATTCCTCGAAAAACGGTCAAACCACATATATTCTTCAAGGTAGGAATTCAAAAAGTCTCGCTTGCATCCTCGCATCATCTTGATGTGTGCTTTATGTTTGTTCCAGTATGATTCTATGGTTTGAGTGTGGACACCAGTTTGCGGATCCACAAAATTGATTGAATGGTTCACTTGCCTATGTGTGAAGCCAAGTCCTTGTACATTATTGTAGGCTCTCCACATATCAGAGTGAATTATGGATCCTCGTTGCACTACTGCTTGGATTATTGGAAGAAGTGTAGCCTCATCTCTACTGTCAACAATTTCCATGTATCCCATTGCTGGTGAAGTGCTGGTATCGACTATTCCAAACACCCATATTGGAGTATGAGGTCCTCTACCCCGATGATGTTTTGGTTTGTGAGAAAAGCACGATTCATCAATATGCACAACTATTCCTGGACCACCAAGTCTCACTGGGTTAGCCATAAAATAATTACTGCAAATTTCGCGGAAAAAACTGTAGCAGTCGATCATTGTCTTCTCAGAAACACCAACTTGACGGCTTGCCCTTGATTCACCAATACGCTCACTCCACATATACATTACGTGAACCCAGGTCTGAAGTTTTAATCTTGATTTGGAAAAAAACGATCCAGTCCTAATAGATACTGTAGACTTAAACTTGGCACAATCTTTGGTCTGGCATTTCCAAGAATAGCCATCTTTAGATTTAGCATACTTCGTCCAATTCATTTCATTATCACAAGAGTCACATGTAACTTCACTTTTGAGCATTCGACGTTGCTTTAGCCAGTTAATAACAGGGAAAGAATCCTCTGTCAGCAAGGGAGCACAACAGTTTGGAAAGTATCACGGTCCATTCCTGTGTTCGATACTGAGTCCATGGGCTTAAGCGGGTTCTATATATATACCAAGTTGAATGGTCGTAATTTCATCTGACAGGTTAACTGGCATTAGGGAAATTAGAATTTGATCCGTCATCAAAGGTGGATTAACTCAGGTCAAGTGCAGAGGATTAACTCAGGTCAAGTAAACTCAGACCAAGTAAGGAGGTCTGGGACTTCCCAGGAAATCCCGGTTTCATATTTTCTTCCAGTCATTTAAGATATAGATAATACTAAGGTACAAAAAGAAAAGCAGTAAATAAATAAATGTTACCTTAAGGAGGATTAACTTATCTTCATATAATCCTTTCTGGGGGGGAGGATCTTCATTTGATCCTTTCTGGGGGGGAGGATCTTCATTTGATCCTTTCTGGGGGGGAGGATCTTCAGTTGGGTACTTTGGGGGGGAGGATCTTCATATGATCCCTTCGATGCAAATATTGAAAACATTATGGCTAGAAGACAAAGTCAAAAATCTCATTAAATTTATATTGGTTAATCAAATTTATTTTTTTAATGTATAGCTACATATAAACATTACAATATTTACAATGTTGTATTAATGTATTTAATTAATTAATTAAATTAATTAATGTATTTAGTTTCACATAGTTTTATATTTAATTTTTCCATAGAATTGTATTAAGATCTTTTGGTAGTTTTTGGCCCAGATAAATAATTAAATTTGCAATGCGGCCCATTGAATAAAAAGGTTGGATATCCCTGATACAGACTGTAACATGCCGAAACGAATACCTAATTATTTTAAAAAGTTCCAAGTTTTTTCTAAAGCAGTTCAATGTTTAATACATTTCTTTAGTTCGTTATATTTTTTCTGAGTTAAACAAATCTAACAAAAAGCAGGTCGCCGTTATTTTAAGTTGAATTAAATCTTCTAATTACATAAGACTCTCGAGGTTTTTTCCCATAACATACAAACACTAACTATATGTAAATGCCATATGCGCTATTTTAGTATTCTAGTGTTGGTCGTTTAGGGGAAAAAAATGTTTTCAAAATTCACAAAATACAGTATTATCGCTTTTTGTTGAAACGTTTTCAAAAAAAAAAAAAAAAAAAAAAATTGGAGTAGCCTACCCTCAACTTTACTATAAGCAAATATAATATCAAACTTATGGGACTTATAGAGTATATAATGTCCCATTTATACATACTATAAATGCCTATATGGGGAGTTGTTTCTTAGTAATTCATTCTTGGAGACCGTAGAGATAGTGATGGAACTAGTTAGAATATACACGCTTATTTTGGTAAATCACACAACTGAATCATATAATATCCTTCGTATTACCACAGCAGTCATGAAACTTTTGTAAAGCCAGAAAAAAAAACGTCTTACAAAAACAATCACGTACAGGAGAACAGGGCTTTTGTTCATATAGTCAGTAGATCTTTATCTGACCTTCTTCTACATTGAAGATTTAGGCCAAAGCTTTTCCATTAAGTCTTCGAAATATTCCTATTTTGTTTCAAAAATGTTGGAAACATATAAGAAAAAAATTCAATGTCATCTAATCATCGAAGAATTAGCTTAAAAGTAGCATCACTTTTGTAATATAGAACGAAGGAGTCCATTACTCACACTTCAATACTACCCAAAGATAATATTTGATTCATACACACAAGCAAATCTAAATGCGCAAGTTGCCCAAAGGTGCAACATACCGACTGATTAGAGCATTTTGTCAGACAATACCATCATACCATGGAAAGTAAGCAAAGAATTATATATTTGATTGGCGTAGATTTTTTAACTGTATAATTTTATTCTTCTTATATCTCATATTAAGCCATTAAATAATTTAAATTTGTTTCATTAAACCTTTAAACATCAGTCTATTCGGTTAAAATCTTTTAAGTCAATGTAAATAAATGTGAACAAATCCGACAAGTATAGCAGGTGATCCATTAGTCCAGGATGAATATTCAGTTTTTATAGCTTTTTTGCTCAATGCGGTAATTGAAATTTTACTAATTTTTTTTATACTTTGTTAATTTCCTGTTCAACTTTGTGGCAAATTTTCATTGTTCTGTAATGAGTCATTTAGCGTCAAAAAACATGAAATGTACTTTAACGCCTCTTTGGTTGACGTACATTATCGTGTTCAGATTCTTTCATATTCAATTTTATGTCAAAATTGTTTGTCAAAACTTGCCTTTCTGTTTTTAAAAGTTCTAACTTTTTTTCAGTTAATTCTAAAAATTTTTTACCAGTTGTAAAATTATAACTCTCTATAATAAATAGTTCAGGAAAACTGCTTCTTAAATGGTTAATAATCACCCTCCTTTCCACACTATGAATGACAAAGTATATATTTCCCTCCTTGAGTACTTTGTAAGGTCTTCATAAGGTGGTTGCCTAGGATGGTGAATTCCACGGTGTGCAGGAATATATCTGAGCATTCAAGGAGTGAAGGTTGTAGAATAACTTTACCTTACCCAAGTGGATATGACTCTAAGTGTATTAGACGAAAAACTTGTTAAGCTCATGAATGAAATCATTTTCTGTAATTGGAAGCTCTTCACGAATTAATATACTGTTCCAAATAAGTATTTAATGTGATTATATTTTTTCTATTTATAAAGTGGGACTATTATCATTAGTGATACTTTTTTAAAGTTAACATATTCTGTTTAAAATATTACATGTTAGTTTTTCTTGTTTGGTTGTCACTTTACTTTAAATGCAGTTGGTTCCAATTCCAATAGTTTATCGGCTTGGACACGCTAACATTGTGCTGTAAACTACAGTTCTAAGAGTTCTTGGAATAACTTCATCAGGTTAAGGAGAACTGTGAGTATTTAAGTATTCTATGCATACATTTGAGGCAAAATTAGTCATCGAGAATAATGGATCTAGCTAAGTTGCAGATTAAACTGCCAAGTGATGAAAGTGATTGGTGTTTGTCGAAATATAAAATGAAATTATTTTGAATTATCACCTTAAACGTTAAAAATTATCGAAGGAAAATTTAAGGAACTAGAGTATTCACCTGAAGGAGCGACTGAAACAGTATCAAATAAGCACAAGGAAGAACTATTGGCATATCAGGCAGCTTACATTTGTTTTATGATATGCTAGCAAACGTGCCAGTATTTTTCAAAAAGTAAGAGATAATACATGGTATTCCAAAATACTTGTACTATTAGAAATTATAGAATAGTAAAAAATATCTTTATTGGTACAGTGTTAAGCAAGTGTCTCTATTTAAACCACATTAGCTGTCTGTTCTCCAGGTTCATGGAAGAACAAAGAGTTGGAACCTCTGACTCTTGGGCAAGTAAACTACATTTGGCCATGTGAGAAAAACTTGGTCTCACTTACTTCAATTCCTGCGGTAGATAGAGTTTTTCCTTGGGACTTAGTTACCGTCATTGCGAAACAGACGCTGAAACGAAATTGCAATCATTTGAATGGAAACGAATAGTGACTCGAAACAATGCTATGCGTAGTATACACACTGATTCCCCAGTACCACACCCAGTCATGATGTCCGCCTCTATGACGTATCTGTACAGAGCATGAACTCAGAGTCGTGTTCCCTTGCCAATATTTGGCGCATTCAAGTTTCGTAACATGGGATTTGTTACTGATACTAAATCGCAGCATGATTAGTGCCCCTACTTTAAGCTTTTACTCATGAGCAGGCAGTCCAGGAGCAGTCACGGAGTCAAGAATTTCAGTTGGATAATGAACTGCTACCTCATCCCTAATCACTTTGTTTACTGACTTTTAAGTTCTTTCTTCGGTTTCATAAAGCGTAAGAACTTGTTCATTGATTTTTCCTACCTGTTCATTAGTAGGGGTTGAGAATTACTCGTTCACAGAGCCACTTATTCTGAATAGATGGCAGATGTTAAAGTTCAGGAAACACCTGGTCAATTATCTCTTGCTGGGAGCTTAAATGCAAATAAAATTGAAATCAACTAACAATAACTACTTGCTACGCCTATACCTTTTCAAAATAAACATGTCTGTGAAGTTAGTCAAAAACAGCTTAAAAGTCCATAACATCGCTTTTACATTGAATTTTCACTCTATTCACAGCTTAGACTTTAAGTTAGACATACACAAATCTACTGTCAAAGTTTCAACTCGCTATGTCCCATTGTGGCTGAGTTTACTTGTGACAAAATTTTGCGGACAAACCGACAGAGAGACTTTTTTCTAAGGGTGGATTCGGTTTTCTAATGTACGAAACGTAAAGATAACTTGAAATGAGTTAGTTCTAAGCAATGTACAGACAATATCTTTCTTTTATTTATATAGATTAACAAACTCCATGAGTAAAGAAACCATACAGCAAACAATGAGATTTGTTACAGCAAGAGACGTAGAGACTTAGTTCATCATAAGCTATGCGATGCCATATCAGACAACCAGATCTATAATATTTGGTTGCAGTTTTTTTTGACCAAATGGATAGAAAGTAATAATATATCTGCTCATTTGTCTAAACTGAAAAAACAACTTGTTAAATGAGTTAAATGCACATTACTTGAAAGCAAGAAAGAAGTCAAATCCCAGAGATGTCACTAATCTGTAAATCTTGTTTGACGAGAGAGAGCGAGAGAGGATGAGTTAGAGACAGACAGACAGACAGACAGACAGACAGACAGACAGACAGACAGACAGACAGATAGATAGATAGATAGATAGAGAGCAAGAGAGGATGAGTTAGAGACAGACAGACAGACAGACAGACAGACAGACAGATAGATAGATAGATGATAGATAGAGAGCGAGAGAGGATGAGTTAGAGACAGACAGATAGATAGATAGATAGATGATAGATAGAGAGCGAGAGAGGATGAGTTAGAGACAGACAGACAGACAGACAGATAGATAGATAGATAGTGAGCGAGAGAGGATGAGTTAGAGACAGACAGACAGACAGATAGATAGATAGAGAGAGAGAGAGAGAGAGAGAGAGTCCTTAGAGAGTTCTTAGTCGTCCGTTTTTATGTTAGCTTGCCCTTTCTGTGACCAAAATCATACCATTTTTATCACAACTTCCTATTATTGGGGTAATTTCAGATGTGTGAATTGAATCCCATACGTTGGTGCTTAAGAGGATCAAAAATTATCTCTATATTACTATGAAGTACCATAAAGTACCTTTCCCATGTTTAAATATACCCAAAAACTATGTAGTTCATGTTCTATAAAGAATGTAACCAAAGACTGGTTGCATGTCTTCCATCGAATTCTGCCATATGTAGGGTATTTAAAAACATTGGATACACAGGTGCACATTCAGACAATACAAAACCTCAAAAATGGCTACTGGGGACTTCGAAGCATAAAACTAACCCAACATTTCAAAATTGGTAACTTTTATTTTATTATTATTATTATCATTATTATTATTATTATTTATTATTATTAAATTAATTGTATTGCTGCATTGAGTTCAACAAATTAAAAAAGAAAACACACAGAACAACAGAATTTTATTTGTGTATGTAAATGGGTAATTCATATAAGTTTGGCTGACTTTTCCATGTATACCTTTGTAAAAGAAACCCAAAACAGGGCTGCGTTCTGTAGAATATTTTTCAAAGTTTATAAATAAAGTAGTTTTTGTGCATTTTGTGATACAGTAACACTAGTTAAAAAAAGTCATCGACACAAGGAAGTGTTTTCATAAACAAGGCCGTGAGAAAGGAGACGTTAGGGCAGATGATTTTTTTCATAGCCTCCTTGGGCCAGGTCTGATCTGGCATGACGGATGGCGGAGTCGAGCCGGCGCCTAGGTCCAATTTTTTTCTTCCATCCCCCCTCTTTCTTTTGCTCTAAATAAATTGCTACTGCAAATTTATGTGATGCTTTGACAACGGGACTACTCCTTTTAGGATAGGTATCCTGCATATCCATGACTGGAGCTCAAAGCTTCTCTCACAAAGTCTGAGAGAAATATACTATGCACACTAGTTTATTATACAATATGGAAGTCTAAAGAAGCAAAATGCATTAATATACTTTTTTTCCAATTTTTCTTTGAAAAATGTCATAAAAGCAGTGATTTTAAAAAAAATAGCTCTTTAAAGTCATTTAAAGACGTTTTGACGTGTCATTTCTAAAATTTATTGACATTTAATTATTATAACTGCAAAATAACAATCATGTATGCAAAACTTAACTTATATATTTTTGTATTGACGACTGAACAATGGTTGGTACTTTTATTTAATTAATCAAACATAAATAAAATATCTAATGATTAATCTATATAAATAAAAGAAAGGTTTTGTCTGTACATTGTTTAAAACTGACTCATTTCAAGTTATCTTTACGTTTCATATAGTATAGAAACCGAATACACCCTTTGCAAAATTTCTGTCTGTCGGTTTGTCCGCAAAATTTTGTCACAAGTAAACTCAGTCACCATAAGACATAGTAAGCTGAAACTTTGACAGTAGATCTGTGTATGTCTAACTTAAAATATAAGCTATAAATTGATTCGAAAGTGAACGCAGAAACGAATTTATGGTCTTTTGTGGGTGTACGAAGTTCAAACTTTTGTGGGTGTCTATCCGAAAGTTTGTGCACACCATTCAATCCACAGTCGTTGATGAATCATGAAATTATGGCATTATCATGGAAGCAACAAAAGTTATAATACTCAATTAGCTTCCAGCAAGAGATAACTGACACGGTATTTCCTGAAGTTCAAGATTTTCTATCTATTCAGTATAACTGGCTTTATGAACAAGCAATTCTCACCCCTACAAGTCAGCAGGCAGGAATAATCAATAAACAATTTCTTGCACTCTATCAAGCTGAGGAAAGAACTTAGAAGTCAGTAATCAGGATGATTAGTGATGAGGAAGCAGTTCATTATCCAATTGAATTTCTTGACTCCGTGACTTCTCCTGGACTGCCTGTTCAGGACTTAAAACTTAAATTAGGGGCACCAATCATGCTGTTACGAAACTTGAGTGTCCCAAAAATATGCAACACGACTCTGAATTTATGGTTTGCACAGATACGTCAATAGAAGCTGATATAATGACTGGGTGTGGTACTGGGTAGTCAGTGTTTATCCACGCATACCATTGATACCTAGCAACTGTCCTTTCAAATCAAACAGTTGCAATTTCTCGTCAGCGTCTGTTTCGCAATGACGGTAAAAAGTTGCAAGGCCAAACTCTGTCTACGGTAGGAATTGAAGTGAGTGAGACCATGTATAATATGGATAATATGTATATCTGATAGAATATTTTTTTTGACTGGAGCATTAAATCGTTCTTTACTGTATGGTAGAAATTTTATTAAATGATTGGAAGATAATTAATTATAATTATATTAAGTTTATAGTTACTTCTATAATCGGAGTTATAAGAGCAACAACAATGTTACTAACTTGAGCTGTCACTAGCTAAAGAGGATGCTTAAGGTTAGTGCTTAAAAATTTATTTATTTTCAAATAACCCACTTTACAAAGAGCCCCATGAATAATACATTATAATAAAACAAACTCGCAATCATAAGCCCCCACTATTCTGCACGTTTGAACAGGGTTTAAACATTATCCTCAGAAAAATGACGTAAAGATAATTGTTTGAGTGCAAGATAGATGAAAATGAATTACCATGCTATTAGTAGTACTACCCAGAGTTTCATAAGCAAGACTAGAAGTTTAAGAGGAATATATATATTTGACACTCAAGGGCCAAACAACAAACCTAACCCCCTAAAGGTCACCTGAAGGGAAAAATAACTTAACTGGTGGAAGAATAACAGATTAAATGGGATAGTCAAAACTGGCTACAGTGAAGAGTAAACCAAGAAACTATAACACCTGAAGACCAGCTGAAGAGTCAATTATAGAACTGGCAAATGAGGATAGTCTAGAAAGGGTGAACCTACAGAACGTAACTGGAGAGGGTCTGAGTACAGACTCGATTGGTAAGTCACGTGGAAGGGCACTGGGACATGCCCTGATAATTAGTAATTATGACACCATATTTACCACATATAATTATCTCAATAATACCTGAGACCATTTAACACATTAATTATAAAAAATTAAAGAATACTCTCGAATACTCAATGGAAGGACGTCTGCGAGGGAGGAATCCAAGGTCGCACGATATGACCTGTTTCGCATCCACAAGTGTCACAGTTATTGGGGGTTATTTTCTTATTACAGTGTCTAAAGTTTAAAAATTCTAAAGTATATTGTTTAGAATGAAAAAATGTTTTCTAAAAACACAGTTGAACCAGCAAAGTAACTTTCCCATAATACAATATTCCCCAAAAACATTAGGGCTCATCTATATTATAGGCGAATTTTTCTGTAAAATATAAATTTGTACCATCAAACAGTGTGGCCTAATTGTTTTTCGGGAGCATTACTACAGTCAAAAAATACTCCAACAATATGATTTAACCTAGCAGTATCACCAAAGGCTTTACTAATAATAATAATATGCAGTCCTCTAATATTATCAATAATTGTATGAACAATTTCAAAGAATATAGTTAATGGGTTAGTTCCACTGAGGATAGTAATATTAGAATTAGTAATAATACATTCCGTCATACCTCGTAAAGTCTCATTCTTTTGTTTTTTTGATATAGTCGGATTTATTTATTATAACAATTGTGTTGCCTTTATCAGCTTTGGTTGCTATTGCGTTGGCTTTTTGTATTTTGTTTTTTATTTTTTTAATGCATACACTTTTAATTGAGACTTTACGAGGTATGACAGAATGTATTATTACTAATTCTAATTTCAAAGAAGTCTTGAACTATTAACAATAATACTATCAGTGCCATGGAGTGTAGGCACTATCGCCTAGAATTATACCCTCAAAGCTACGAGGTCTAGCACTATCAGCAACAATTTACCAATAATACCCGTAAAATATTACCATCACTATTAAAATATTAAGTCAAACGTAATTTTCCTTCAGAAATGTTGATGATAATTCTTACTGAAACTCTGAAGAAGTAGCGACATGTTAAAATATCTTAGTCCCTCTTTTGTGGTTACATGTTGATATATGCATAAATATATTTATCATGCTGTATGTTTCTTGACCACTCTATATTCTCAGGTTTGGAGATTTTTTGAGGGTTATGGTTTGGATATTAAAAAACGCTTCTTCGCCAATGTTTCGACATATATTTATGTTCCTCCTCAGGGCTAAAACATTAATACATTGAACACAAATACAATTTAAATCTCTGGAAATTCTTATCAATATAGTACAAAACCAGACTGAAATACGTAAATCCATAGTTTATCTTTTTTGTTACATATTAGCGAACAAAAGACCTAATGTAGTCGTAATATTTGTGCTCAATGTATTAATGTCTTAGCTCTGAGGAGGACATAAATATATGTCGAAACGTTGGCGAAGAAAGTGTTTTTTAATATTCAGACCAAAACCCTCAAAAAATCTCAAAACCTGTAAATATATTTAGTTCTGATATTCTCTTGAACACCATGATAACCCAGAGGAGTCAAATCATTGCAACCCCTGATCCCGGGGTAATGGGTACTTTCCCTCTTGTAGGAGGTCGACCGAATCCTCATGGATCCTAAGGTAGACCTAAAACTGTAGACCCTCGTGGGGGGTCGGCCATTCAACACCATGATAAAATAACTTAAGTAAACTCGCTATATTTTTGATCAAAAGAAAAAAATTGTTATTTTTATTAAATAGAAATTGCTGTTACAATTTCCTTAAGTAAAAGAAAGTAGAATATTTCTCTTGATTAAAGTAATCTTTCATAAGATTTGATAAAATTGAGTTCAATAAGGAAGAAAATAGATTTAATAAGATGCTTTCAAATAATTACGGAGCATTAAAAAAATGAAATTTAATTTAAAACAGTGGAAGTCAAATAAAGGCCAGTGAAATTATAAGAAGGCTAGGATTAGTTGTAAAAGAGGCTGGGAAGGCTTGGGGCGATAGGGTGAAAGGTCTGCACGTGGACAAACAGACTGACCGATACAAAGACGAACCAAAAACATACTCTAAGCCGACGTCCCTTCTGAACTCATCTTTTCACAATTTTTTAATACTGAAATATTCTAAATTGCATTTTTAAAATTCTTTTATTAATATTACATATATAATTTTTTGATTAGTTAAATTGACGCAAAAATGACGTCATGACTATAAAGCAAAAATTTTCGTATGTTTAGATTATACTTTTAAGAGTAAATGTTTCCCTTTTGTAATATTTAATACTTGTATATTAATAAAGTTGTCACTGATGACTATTGATTCATATTAAACATGAAAGTTTAACTAAGCCATTCAAATTAGATATATTACTGGTATTGTTTGTTCCACAGAGGTTGTTAGTAAAATTAAAGATGAATGAACAATTTTATCTCAAAAATGTCTTTCCTCTCTTATCTTTCGTATTTCGTAAAAAAACATCTTCAACAATTTGTTCGGTAAATCTTAAAACGTAAAATTTTGTAACCATCTTATATTTTTTTCGTAATAATAGTATTTTGTAGAACCAACAAAAGAAATGTGGATTTAAAGAAACAAGAAATCGTCTTTTAAATATTTTGGTTCAAAAAATATTACTCATACCATCATTATAGATCGAATCATAGTTTTAACATATTTACATCTAAAGTCTCACGTTTTTCGAACTATATAGCTTCTTCCAATGGTCCAAATTTCTTGGAATTTAGTTCCAATTTTGAGTAGATGCCACATGTAACATATTGATAATCTAGTATTTGTAGTTCAAGGGCAGAAATATTTTCTGAACTTACAAAATTTATCATAGTTTCTGTTTATTTAACTAAATCTACTAATAACCATGCAGTTCTTCCTCTTATAAGAAACCCTTCAGATTCAGTCATGTGTCAAAATTTTCATGTTTTTATACAATACTGACCTTTTGTTTTATCTCTAAATTCTGAAACTTTTTTTCAGCTAATAATAGTTTATATAATAACTGTAAACTAGATTTCCACTAAGCCAAAATAGTCCAAAAACTATACAATTTAACTGCACTATAAGGAATACTTTTTAGTGTAATGTCAAAGTGATCCACCAGACGGTGTGACCTGCAGGGTGTTCAGAAACTTTTGGATACATTAATAACCTACCCATACACATACACACACCGCACACAGACATACATACATGTACTATAAAAAAATTACCCTGGAAGTGTAATTTCATAAAGTAAAGTGTAATTTGTAAAGTCTCCAAATAGTATTTTTTCCATGATTACTTATAATAAAGTAAAAATATGTATTATTTTGTACATATACTAATTATAGTTATATTCTGATGAAATTTCTATTCAATTTCTTCATTTTGAAATAAAAATAAGCATTCTTAAAATTTTGAATATCTCTCTCTTGAGAGAGATGAGGCACAGTAATGTAGAGCCATTATTTTTTTTATTAAAACCGTTGTTAACTGCTATTTTTTTTATTGGATTAAGCTCGTTATTCTATTCCATTATTGGTAAAAGAACAATCATTAATCTGTCTACCATACACGAAAATGCGGATAGTCTTTGAGAGAGGGGATGTTGGGATATATTATGACTTGTTACATCAGTTGCTATTGTTTTTCCATATATTTTAAAGTTTATTTTGTCATCGTGTGTTCCTATATTTACAAATTTATCTCGTTATTTTTTTCTTACTCATACATATATTTTATTTCCTTGTACAAATGATTTACATAGTTTTGAATTGACTGGATTTTTTTCATTATTACTATCATTTATTATTAAGAATACATTATCCACATATTGACTATAATAAATGACATTAAAATCCTTTTATAATGTTTCCATATATTTGTTTTCTAAATTGTATACAACTATTTTCATAAAGTTCTTGATGTTGGATGATCTATTCCCAATTCATCATTGGCCCCATATATTTGATTATTGCATTTAAAACAATTTCGGCTTAATGTAATTTTGGTTAGCTGTAATACTTACTTATCGGGTTATCTCAGTTCTTTCAAGTTTATCCAATAATTATATAATTAAATATAAATTTTTGTTTAAAGGTGTTGAGATACAGAAGTTGCCTGAATTGAATCATATTGGTTTACCAGTGAAAGAAAGAGTAGAGAGCGAAGAGAACCTCAGGAAATCTGTGGACTGCTTAAAGTTGAGGTCATCACGCAAGATGCTCTGCAGGTACTGACAAGGCACTCTATCTACTTCGAAAAAAGAGGTCTCAATGGAGGAGACCAAAGAAAATGCCCTTGTTGCTATTGGAGAAAATGTTCAAAACATCCAAGAACTGAGGAGTCTAAAGTGCAAAATGAAGAAGATTCACAGGGATGGCCAGAACTCCAAAGTATTCGCTGGAGGAGGTCTACATATAGCTGGATACATCAAGGTAAGATACTTGGTGTCCAAAAAATGTTTTTTCATATTATTACTGTCCCTGTTGCTGCTTGAGAATAAATTTCAATACCAAAACCCCACAGTTATATTGTTATATAAACTGTTCAATCCTGAGAGATTTTGTGATGATATTAAAATCATGCTCTCGTGATTTTCCACTCACTTGTTTTTCACATGCTCCACCCAATGTGTGCCTGAATTATTAAATTCATCCAAGTCGACATTTGCGTCGTTTCATGGCTTTTACGGTAAATTATTACTAGAGAATAAGTCTCTAAAGTTTTTAATTTTGAAATTTTTAATCAGTTTAAACGTTTCAATATTATCCAATGGTCTGTTGTGACATTTTTTTTTAGTTCTACCATTTTTTTTAACTTCCTTCATTGGAAAAATTAATGACGAGGCTAGACTAATTATTGCCACTATGTTAAACAGGCAGCTAACTTACTGTTATTTGAAAATTTCCCCTATTGTAACGAGGGTTAGGGGGTGCCTGTGGTTAACGTACTCGTCTCTGGGCTATTCAATCCCCACCTGGCCCTCAATTTATACACGCTAGTGGTGAGTAAATCTGAGTACGTTGTCCCCCAGAGAGGACGTTAAGCCGTCCGTCCCGACCCTGTACGATCCAAGGTACTCGTTAAAGATCCCTTCTCGAAATACACTAGAGTTAGCAAAATTTAGGGCTCCCAATGTAGAATCTGTAGGATCACCGATCAAACAAAAAGCTGGTAAACGGCTGACGTAATCACCACTAGGGGATTGGTTTAAACAATAAAAAAACGAGGATTAGAGATACAAATATATATATGTGATCTATCGTTTCTTTACAATGTTAGAGGTGTAATACTCGGCCAATCAAATAGCGAGAAATTAAATTTGACACATTATTTACTGGCATATCCCAACAGTCTCGGGTTTACTAACCTATACATTTACAGTAAAATACTAAATTAGCCTAAATACGTCTACTTCAAGGAATTTTTCTTGCATGCAATAAATTGGATATACATTTTCAAATGTAGAAGAATAGGACAAAGTTGATGTCATAAATGTAAGCGTTGTATTGTTTGATGGCATGCCACTTGACACGAATTTCTGAGTCATGTATTATTATGGTTGTAATATCCAGAATATTTTTTGGTCAAACCATATTTTAAAAATACATAACTTTTTTTAAAACTGAAAGTTTTTCTCTTCTAAGATAAATATTTATGCTTTCCATTCTTCTTTTTCGGGTAACTTGAAGAATTTCTGATTTTTTTAGGGTTGAATGTTATTTTGTTTTTATCGTCTAATTTCCAATTAAGTTCATCAATCTATTTACAATATTGTTTAATTCAAATGCTGTCTTAGTGCCAATAATAATTAGAAGATCATCTTCAAATACAAAAAAAAAATAGCTCCAGGAATTACTATTTTCAACAGTATTTTCTACATAACAATACAAAAACCTTGACTTGAAGCAGGAGCTTTAAGGATATCCCTTCTCCACATTTCGTGTCCATTTTCTTGATTTGTAACAAAATGAAATTTCCAATGTTTCGTGAGCCGTAATTAAAGAAAAAAGTATGCAACAAATATATACGGAAACATACGGAATGATAATAATTTTCCAAAATATAATAGCACAAAAATAAAAAGGGGACTTGGGTACATTTATTGAGAGCCACAAATAATCCTTCAAAGAGCCGCAGGTTACCACTCCTCCTCTAGACATTGTTGAAAACTGGGTAATGGATAAGAATCTAGTTATAAATCTAGCGAAAATGGTCCTTATTCCTTTCTGACGAAGAAAAGATTGTATGACTGAAAAATAATTTCATTCTACGTTAATGCGAGCTGATAGCGTTTAATAGATTAACGATTTTAGGCAAAATATACGTAAAACCAATAAAAATGAGAGATAACTCTCTAACAATAATTATGAAGTTTATATAAGAACTTAATATCTAAAGTTGATTTAGAAACAATAAAAGAACGTACAATATGACAGATTTGGCCACAGTGTGCACGGGCAGGATGAAACTACGACAATCTGTTTAATAATAATCACATGACAGATTTTTCTATATCAATGTTTCAGTATATTATAACTGATACAATTTAATAGACAAAATAAAAGAAATGAAATCATTAATTTGATTATATATAGTTTTTTAATTCATTACCAAGGAGCTTTATATTACTTTGACTCGACAGTAAAAGGTAAAATTATAGAATTATCCATTCTATAGTTGTTGGAGACTTACAGTAAAACAGTAACAAAACTGAATTGATTATGAACATGATATAATATTATGTTTAAATTATCTTTAAACACTTTTAGCCAACGTTTCATATACATTTGTTGTCATCCTCAGGGCTAAATCAATTTCAGATTTGTTAGGATGAAATGAAGACTCAAATGTTGCATTTTTATATGTATAAGAATTGCTATTTTTTTCAAGCTATGTCAATAAATTTCGTTATGTATAAAGCCCTGTGAATGTATAAATAAATAAGTATAAATAAGCCCTTATTTATATATAATATAGACGAAACGTCGGCCAAAGATATACTTAGGCCAAAAGAATTATTTAGTTCTTGCTTAATTACTTTTTAAATAGCCCTACATTACAAAAGATAATATAAGGAATGATATAATCATTTCATCATTGCATGTAATTGATATCATCAATCACATATATCAAAAGACCCAAAGTTACAACTTATGAAATGTAACAAATTAATTCATTATTATTTATATACATTTAGGACTAAACATTATTTATTATTAAAACTTATTAAACTATGTATTGGTCATTTGTTTTTAACTATCGAAAAGAGAGAAGCACAAAATGTTTGAATGTGTTTATTTCATTCACATTCTAATTCATTGTGTAAATCAATTCACATCATATTTAAACGAGAAAGAAAAAACAGTTAGTATGGTATTCTCCCAGTCCATGATATCAAAGTTATAAGGGGTGAAAAATGCAAAATTTGACTGATTCGCTAACAAAATCTTCAATTCTTAATTACTAATTTTCCCATGCTATCAACAAAAATTGAATTATATTTAAAGTTACGTAAAAAAAAATTATGAAATCAGTAATCCTGTATAAAAGGGTAAAAATATCATAACAGAAAAATAACAATCCAAAAAATTTAATTGAATAATTATTATTTAAAAACTAAAGGCAATAACAAATACTGTCTAATAGACAAATTAATAACTTGCAAGTTGATGATAAAGGGTTTTACTTTACTATAAGTAAAGTATAAAGATCGTGAAAAAATTCGATCTCGAGATTTTGACGGAATTACATGTTTTGAGGTCCCAGAAGTCGTTTTATGAGGTTTTTACGATGATGTCTGTGTGTGTGTGTGTGTGTGTGTGTGTGTGTGTGTGTGTGTGTGTGTGTGTGCGTGGGTGGGTGGGTGAGTGTGTTAGCATTGCTTGTTACCACGCTACGGTCCAGAATCTTTGATGGATCAAGTTGATATTTTACACCAAAATGGGCCCCATAAAGACGAAGATCCCTATTGTTTGGAATGAATTATGCATGATGGGAAAGTCACTGTTTTTGCCAAAAACCGTTTTTTAGAAAACATTCATTTCACCTAAACTGAAAACCCTACAGTTTTGAAATTTAGACATTATCTTTGAAGTTACAAATTCAACAAACGAAAAATATATTCAGAATTTTAAAACAACAGGAAATATTTTTTTTTTCAAAAAAATGTAAAAATGTTGACTTTTAATTCAATCTCAAACATTGTGAGAGCAATACAAGCCATACTGTTCGACGGATCAAAATGAAACTATGCCTATAAATAGAACATTATGTGTAGAATGAGTTGAGATATTTTTTTTCAAAATTACATTCGCTAAAGGGGCGTTACAGTACGATTTCTGTTTTCAGAAAATCTTTTTTGACACTAATCGGATCATTAAAAAATCTGGAGTGGCCTACACTCAACTTTACTATAAGTAACTTAATATGAAATTTCTTGAGTATATAACACATAACGTCTCATTTAAGCATAATGTAAACATCTAAATGGGATATGATTATTAGTCTTTCATTCCTGAGGTAGTACTGATAGTGATTGAAGGATATATCAATATATAACCTTATTTTTGTACATCACAAAGCTGATGCAAATAATTTCATTAGTATAACTACAGCAGTAATAACATTTTTGAAAAACCAAAGTGAACATTTCTTGAAACGAAATATTCTCCTACAAGAGAACATGGCTTTTGTTCAAAAAGCCAGTGGATTTCTTACATCTTTTACTTGACATCCTTCTACATTGATTATTAAAGTAAAATTTTCAAATTTAAAACAGTAAAATACCCTTTTTTTTCTCTGAAAAACATCATAAACAGCGAAGAAAATGTTGTTTTAAGATGATTTATAATTAAAGATGTACGATAATTCATTTATTAATCTCTAAACGAAAGATTTCAATTTTGAATTATCTTTTACATTTTTGGTTTTTTACAGAATTATTATAATGGGAATTTTATGGCTTCTTAGTATTTAACAAGATCATTTTCCTTCCCCTTTGTCAAATAACATATAGACGAATTTTTTCTGAGTGAGTGTTATCATTTTCCTCCACATATTATTCCTCTTACACCTCATATAAGTCAATAAACGTTTTAATTGTTCCTTTATAAATATCAATTTTATATCAGTGGATTTGCTCAAAAAATTTCTAAGTCAATGTAAACAAAGTAAAAAAATATAAAAAATTCGACAAGTCTAGGATAAACAAAGGGTTTTTATATCGTTATTGCCCTTTCCCGTAATTGAAACTTCATGATTTTTTTTTATGAATTGCTAATTTTTTGTTCCATTTTTGGTTAAATTTTCATTATTTTTAAATGATCCGTTTCGCGTCAAAAAAACATTTTCTAAAAACAGAAATCGTACTGTAACGCCCCTTTAGCTAATGTAATTTCAAAAAAAAAATTTCAACTCATTCTCCACATAATGCTCTATTTTTAGGCATAGTTTCAATTTGATCCGTCAAACAGTATGGCTTGTATTGCTCTCACAATGTTTGAGATTGAATTAAAAGTCAAAATTATTACATTTTAGTGAAAAAAAAAAATTTCCCGTTGTTTTAAAATTCTGAATATATTTTTCGTTTGTTCCATTTGTAACCTCAAAGATAATGTCAAAATTTCAAAACTCTAAGGTTATCAGTTTAAGAGAAATAAATGTTTAAAAAAAAACGGTTTTTGGCAAAAAAAGTGACTTTCCCATCATGCATAATTCTTCCCAAACAATAGGGATATTCGTGTAATTGTAAAATTACACGAAGTTAAAGTTCATTTTTGTGTAAAATATCAACTTGATCCATCAAAGATTCTGGACCGTAGCGTGGTAACAAGCAATGCTAACACACGCACCCACCCACCCACCCAACCACACACACACAGACATCATCGTAAAAACGTCATAAAACGACTTCTGGGACCTCAAAACATGTAATTCCGTCAAAATCTCGAGATCGAATTTTTTCACGATCACTATACTTTACTTATAGTAAAGTAAAAATCTGGAGTGGCCTACACTCTACTTTACTATAAGTAACTTAATGTCAAATTTCTTGAGTATATAAAACATAACGTTTCATTTAAGCATAACATAAATATCTAAATGGGATATAATTATTAGCATTGCATTCGTGAGGTAGTACAGATAGGGATTGAAGGACATATCAATTTATAAGCTTATTTTTGAACATCACAAATAATTTATTATTTGCAAATAATTTCATTAGTATAACTACAGCAGTAATAACATTTTTGAAAAGCCAATGTGAACATTTCTTGAAACGAAATATTATCCTACAAGAGAGCATGGCTATTGTTCAAATAGCCAGTAGATTTCTTACATCGTTTACTTGACATCCTTCTACATTGAATATTAAAGTAAAATTTTCAAATTTAAAACAGTAAAATACCCTTTTTTTCTCTGAAAAACATCTTAAACAGCGAAGAAAATGTTGTTTTAAGGTGATTTGTTAATTAAAGATGTACAATAACTACATTTATTAATCTCTAAACGAAAGATTTCAATTTTGAATTATCTTTTACATTTTTCGTTTTTAACAGAATTATTATACTGGTAATTTTATGGCTTCTTAGTATTTAATAAGATCATTTTCCTTCCCTTTTGTCAAATAACATATATACGAATTTTTTCACAGTGAGTGTTATTATTTTCCTGCACAATATTATTCCTCTTACATCTCATATAAGTCAATAAACAATTTAAATTATTCCTTTATTAATATCATTTTTATCTCAGTGGATTCGCTCAAAAAATTTCCAAGTCAATGTAAAAAAATACAAAGAAATCGACAAGTAAAGCAGGTGATCTCTTACTCTAAGATAAACAAACAGTTTTTATAGCGTTATTGCTCTTTCCCGTAATTAAAACTTCATGATTTTTTTTTTATGAATTGCTAATTTTTCGTTCCATTTTTGGTCAAATTTTCATCATTTTTTAATAAGCCCTTTAGCGTCAAAAAACATTTTCTGAAAACAGAAATCGTACTGTAACGCCCCATTTGCGAATGTAATTTTAAAAAAAAAATATCTCAACTCATTCTACACATAATGTTCTATTTATAGGCATAGTTTCATTCTCGTCCGTCAAACAGTATGGCTTGTATCGCTCTCACAAGGTTTGAGATTGAATTATAAGTCAAAATTTTTACATTTTATTGAAAAAAAAAATTTTCTGTTGTTTTAAAATTCTGAATATATTTTTCGTTTGTCCCATTTGTAACCTCAAACATAATGTCAAAATTTCAAAACTCTAGGGTTATCAGTTTAGAAGAAATAAATGTTTTCAAAAAAACGGTTTTTGGCAAAAAAAAAGCCTTTCCCATCGTGCATAATTCTTCCCAAACAATAGGGATCTTCGTCTTTATGGGGCCCATTTTTGTGTAAAATACGATATCAACTTGATCCATCAAAGATTCTGGACCGTAGCGTGGTAACAAGCAATGCTAACACACTCACCCACCCACCCACCCACACACACACACACAGACATCATCGTAAAAACTTCATAAAACGACTTCTGGGACCTCAAAACATGTAATTCCGTCAAAATCTCGAGATCGAATTTTTTCACGAGCACTATACTTTACTTATAGTAAAGTAAAAACTCTTTGTTTATCCTAGACTAAGAGATCACCTGCTATACTTGTCGAATTTTTTATATTTTTTTACATTGACTTAGAAATTTTTTGAGCGAATCCACTGAGATAAGATTGATATTTATAAAGGAACAATTTAAATTGTTTCTTGACTTATATGAGATGTAAGAGGAATAACATTGTGCAGGAAAATGATAACACTCACTCAGAAAAAATTCGTATATATGTTATTTGACAAAGGGGAAGGAAAATGATCTTATTAAATACTAAGAAGCCATAAAATTCCCAGTATAATAATTCTATAAAAAAACCAAAAATGTAAAAGATAATTCAAAATTGAATTCTTTCGTTTAGAGATTAATAAATGTAATTATCGTACATATTTAATTATAAATCATCTTAAAACAACCTTTTTTTCTTTGATGTTTATGATGTTTTTCAGAGAAAATAAGGGTATTTTCCTGTTTTAAATTTGAAATTTTACTTTAATATTCAATGTAGAAGGATGTCAAGTGAACGACGTAAGAAATCCACTGGCTATTTGAACAAAAGCCATGTTCTCTTGTAGGAGAATATTTCATATCAAGAAATGTTCACTTTGGTTTTTCAAAAATGTTATTACTGCTGTAGTTATACTAATGAAATTATTTGCATCAGCTGTGTGATGTACAAAAATAAGTTTATATAATGATATGTCCTTCAATCACTATCTGTACTACCTCAGGAATGAAAGACTAATAATCATATCCCATTTAGATGTTTACGTTATGCTTAAATGAGACGTTATGTGTTATATACTCAAGAATTTTGATATTATTATGTTATGATGGTGACCAATAGGAGAGTCGAGTTTGCAGTTTCATGAGTGCTGTTCTTAGAAAGACCCAGTTACCCGCTGCCCAGCGAAGCTTCCGTTATTCCGCCAATGGGTATAGAGGTTGCACAGTCCCTCTGTGATATAAGAATATTAGCAAACAATATGAGCCTCACTTTGCAGTGAACTCCTGTTCCCTTTCTATTTCTGATTTTTTTTTTTTTTTTTTTTTTTTTTTGAGATTGGGCGTTGGTTTTTTCTATTGTCTGCTACGGATATTGATTTTATTTTACTTGATACTCTCATTTGTCTCTAAGAAAAGTAGCCTTTGCCTTCATGTCAATGGGGGTAGAGGTTGCACAGTCCCTCTTGATTAAAGGATGTTGACACTCGATTCCAACTTCTTCACATAGAGACCCCTTCGAGTTATTGGTTTCCTTGAATATACGTTTCCTCTTCTGTTTGTTCTGTTTACATTTCCTCTTCTGTATATATATATATATATATATATATATATATATATATATATATATATATATGTATATATATATATATAGAGCTAAAGTTCTACATCTTTTATGATGGCATAATTATATATAAAAATAAACCAATAGTTTCTGCTCTTATTTGAGGTATTTATTAATCTCGTGATTCAGAAGGGTTTCAATTTAGTTCAATAAGTGACATGTTGGAATTTTTACACCATAAATCTATCATGAAGTAAAAAGCTTTAAAATGCAAAGAGGTTTGGGCTGGGCAGATGGAGGGTAAAAAAGTACTGACTCTTCCAGGGCTCTGATATGGCTTCCCATGCCTAACTTTTTTTATCAATGGCCTGCTAAATGTTAAACTTTATTCACTGAACAAAAACAACTATCTTAACTTTTTTTGCATTTTTAAATTACATATAAATTTCAGTGCTGAATATATTAAACAGTTATTCAAACTTTTGAAGCATTTTTGATATAATTATTATTTGTTTAACGTCTATCTTGCAGTATAAATAAAGAAAATATATAGAAAAGTGTCGTCATTCTATAATTGTCACCAGTAGACTATTTTGATGCTTAGTAAATGTCTTATTTTAGTTTCAATAACATTAATTATGCTTGTGACTGACGACATTATGAACTTGGGTCAATTGTAGAATAGGGTGTTCATACGTATATGTTTTAAAAATATCAATATTTTTACATTTTTACTATATTTGTATTTCATATTGAAATATTGCTGGTTTAGTGTGTAATAAGTTCGGTTGGCTAGCCGTTTTTATTTCGTAAAATCTATCATATATATATACGGTACTGTTTTCTTGACCACAAAATATTAACAAACACTTTTTCTTTTTCTCGGAGTTTGGTCAGGGTAAATATATGGAATCACCTTTTTGCCAACGTTTCGTCTTTATTTCAAGACATCCTAAGGGCTATAAATGAAGGCTAAATGAAGGGCCTTCATTTATAGCCCTGAGGATATCTTGAAATAAAGACGAAACGTTGGCAAAAAGGTGATTCCATATATTTACCCTGACCAAACTCCGAGAAAAAGAAAAAGTGTTTGTGTATATATATAAATGATAAAAACACAATATGAAATGGGGAAAAAAAGAATAAGATGTTTAAACCGTCTTAACAAGCGGTCTTCGTCAGAGTCAAAAACCCAACTCAGTTTTTGACCCACAGAGTCAACTCAGTTGGGTTTTTGACTCTGACGAAGACCGCTTGTTGCGGTTGAAAGACCTTAGTCTTTTTTTTTCATTTCATATTATGGTTGATCATTGATTGTTATTTCACGTGTTTATGTGAAATCTTGTTATATATATATATATATATATATAGTTCATACAGGAAAGAGAAAAACAGAAAAACACACGCAAAAAAGACTCACAACGATATTTCGACATTCGTCGTCATCGGGCAGAAGTAGTCCCTTTGAGTAGCTGAAGCTAACTGAGCGGACGGTCGAATATAACGAACATGCAGGCACTCTGCTGGTCACCCTATGTAAGCTACTAACTACAGAGAGAAAAATAACTAAAAAAGAACAAATAATAGCAAAAAAAATAACAGAAGGAGAAGAATATTAAATGTAGCAATGAACAATTTAAAAAAAAAGAATAATTTAAAAAAAAGGAATAATTACAAAAAAATAAATAAAAATAAAAATTACTTAAATAAATAAAAAATAAAAATAAATTAACGCTACAAGTTGAGGCCAGGAGGAGAGCGGGCTTTGAGAAGACAGATAATTGCCTCCTCTGAAGCTCTTAAAGTAACCCGAGAAGACGGTACAGGGATCTGATTAAGGACTTGGACACAGAATATATTATATATATATATATATATATATATATATATATACTTTAACACAGAGAAAAGAACACAGAAAGACACTACAGAACTCACTTCGATATTTCATCGAAATGGATATATATATATATATATATAGCCATTATCAAGAGAAGAAGTGTTCGGCTATATAGTTAATCAGACTCATAGTTAGTGGATAGTCTGTGTTGATTTTAGTAGTGTACGATAGTCTTCCAGGTATACTGTAATAAATCATCAAAGTTGATGATTTTACAAGAATAGAATCTTTCGTTACATCACGATGCCAATCGTATACCCAGGAAGAGGAAATGAAACAGTAACTGTGATGTACTCAAGCTGAAAATCACAGAAGTTAGGCTTTCACGACTCACTCCAGAACAAAAGATAAGTTCTAGAATCTTCGAAAGATTGGTTCTTACTTAATAAACGTGATTTTATTACAGGTTTACAGAAGAAAATATAAAAGAGGAAAAAGTAAGAGTGGAAGACAAGAAGAAAAGATTTGGGATAAAGAAGAAAAACTTTTAGAATGGTAAAAACAAGGAGAGGAAAGCAAATAAAGAAAAAATTAAAGTCACGTGTTAAGAATAAATAAGTAAAAGTCTAAAGAAATAGAAAGAAAAAAAAAAGGAAAGAAAACAAACATTAACCACCCTCTTTCCACAAAACTCTAGACAAACCACCCGCGGACCACAGCCCCAGGTTAGGGACTGTAAATCAAGAAAATCATATGACACCTTCCCGCTGTCATCCTGGATAATTCCAAAGACATGATTTTAATGACTATTTTTGAGGCTAAGTCCTCAATTAGGTCTCCAAACTTCATTTAAGTTTAACAACTTTAGAGAAAGCACATATGTCACCCATGGACCCGGTCTACTCCAGGTCTCAACTCTGCCTTTGTTGATATATATATATATATATATATATATATATATATATATATATATCCACTTAAAATTCGAAAAAACGATCCAAACTGGACGCAAATCAGTTCACAAACGAAGAAAAGCAACACACAGAGAAAGAGACACACTTACAAACTCAAATTTTCGGATGATCCGTCTTCAGGAGAAAAGAGAGAAAGGGCGACCAAGCACGCCGGAAACACAACGGCAGGAAACCTTTCTTTCCTTTTTTTAAACTTTTCTTTCCTTTTAATGGGTTTCCTGCCGTTGTGTTTCCGGCGTGCTTGGTCGCCCTTTCTCTCTTTTCTCCTGAAGACGGATCATCCGAAAATTTGAGTTTGTAAGTGTGTCTCTTTCTCTGTGTGTTGCTTTTCTTCGTTTGTGAACTGATATATATATATATATATATATATATATAATATTAATTTTCATTTTTACTGTTGTTTCTTTACATATTCTGTTGTCTGGCTTAACTTTACTATAAGCACATCCGTAATCGTGAAAACGGAATTTAGTAAATTGATTTATATTAATGTGATTCCTACATACTTCTAATCATGATGAAAATGTAATTGAAATATTTGTTTAGAATTTATAGTCATGTTCAGAGTAAACCACTTTTATTATTTCCATATTTTGTAAATAATAAAAGTGGGCTTTTAGATTTCAATGTTATAAAAGTTTCTGAAGGAGATTCAGTTAGGGGAAAAAAATGAGTCTTCAATTAAGGCAAGTTAAATTAGTGTTTGCCGGTGCACAGAACTAATTTAGAAGAAGTGGAGTTTGAGTTATTGACCCTTTGGTCGGATGGGTTGGAAAAACAAAATTGGAAGGGGGGTTTAGTGGGAGGGGCTAAAGAAGGAGGTTGGGATTGTGGGCGGAGATTGGGGCGGAGCTAGCAGAGTCTTACCTTGTGAGGAGTGGGAGTCAGTGGTCCTGCCGTCACCATGGGTGATGATTACTCGGATTCAGGGATGCAATATCTAGACAATTCGCACTATTATGGATCACCGCAAATGACGAGTTATCATTATATACATCATAATGCAGGTAATTAAATTTAATTTCTGGTGCCATTTCCAAAAAAAGACTAATGTGTTGCTAAGTGTGCTAATAAATTAGGTATTTTTACTAATAGAGAAAATTTATGGTTATGAATATCTGTTCAGCCTCTAGATTCAATGATCCCAAATTTTCCACGAATAGATTTTCACAGCTAAGAAAAACAGGAGCTTCCATTTCATGGAGATTGTATATATACCTCAATTTCATTAAATATGGAACTATTGTTCCATAGTCTCGGCATTCACGATCTTCAGACTGATAGATTTGATACTACTTCTGATACTGATTCTACTGATAAATTCAATACTGATAGATTGATATCAATACTGTGGGTATCGAATCTACCAATCTGAGGATTATGAATGCCGAGACTGCGGTATACTTTAATAAAACATCATTAAAAGAAGATCTGCTACCTATTTATACTAATACTCTAATCTATAGATATAAAAATAAAATATTTTGTTAAAATTTTTATATTTACCTGACACTCTTAAAGTATCTTCTCAGAGAAGTATAAATTAGTTTAATTTCCTTTGCCTTGATCTGATACTTCGCCAACGTTTCAAGTATTCTAATATATAGGATTATGTAAGATGTTTAAGGTTTTAAGATCATTTAAGAAATTTAAGGTAGTTTATTAATCTATTTATCTCGTTGTCCAATCAATTTTAATTCCTTAGGTAAGCTCTAAACAACATTATGTTGAATTTGATTCTGCTTTATTCAATTGGAGAGTTAAAAACTATAACTTTATTTTAATAACAAGTTTAAAAAAAAATGTTAGTTGTTTTCTATCTTATTTTCTGTGTTTTTTTTCCAGAGAATAATACTATATTATAATATTAATAATACTATATATAAATAATAACATATTTATTATTGGCAAAAATTTTACTCAGTATTATTTGAGTAGTTTTGTTCTGTAACCCTATAAAAGTTTTTGTTACAAATAAACGTGATTAACTGTTAATAATTGTTATTTAACACTTGAAACAATTTGTCTTGTAATAATGGTTATAAAGTTTTCGTCACAGAACTTTAAGAAGTCTTTACTGATACTTTAAGAAATGTTTTACCTACTTCTAATATAAATCATACTAACCTCAGTAGTATTAACAATATGCATGTATTTAAGAAATGTGTTGACATGGTAGTCGCTAAAAGGGTCAAAAGATATATTGGATGACCAATTTTAATAAAATAATACTTTAATAACAGTAAAAGTTATTAAAAATATTGAAAAAAACAGTTTTCTTTAAAGTAATTTATTTAAATATTTTTAGTAAATTACACTTTTAAAAATTTAATTTCAAAATAGTTGAGTGTTGATGTTAATATATTTCTCTTGATGTACAAGTTGAGTATAGACCACTACAGATTTTTTTTATATTTTACAAATTTTTTATTAATTTAAAAATATATTTATCTGTAAATTATTCTTTAATTATTGTTTGTTTGTTTTTTTACTATGAAACGCTGAGCTCGTTACGTAGTTTATTTCACCAAAACAGAAATCTGAAATTAAACTAGTGTTCAATACTAGTGTTATATACTTTGAAAAACTCGGCAGTTTCAACTTTCAATAACAAATAAATCAGTATTGAGATATTACATCTGTATATATGTAAGTTAACAAGGTTCACATTGATTCAGCTTTTTACTTTACTATAAGTAAAGTATAGTGATTGTGAAAAAATTCGATCTCGAGATTTTGACGGTATTATATGTTTTGAGGTCCCAGAAGTCGTTTTATGATGTTTTTTCGATGATGTCTGTGTGTGGGAGGGTGGGTGGGTATGTTAGCATTGCTTGTTACCACGCTACTGTCCAGAATCTTTGATGGATCAAGTTGATATTTTACAAACAAAAATGGGCCCCATAGTGTAGATGATCCCTGTTGTTTGGGAAGAATTATGCATGACGGGAAAGTCACTTTCTTTGCCAAAAACCAGTTCTTAGAAAACATTTTTTTTCTCCTTAACTGCTAATTCTGGAGTTTTAAGCTAACTCTTTATCTTTGAGGTTACAAATGCAATAAATTAAAAATATATTTTCTTTTCAATAAAATGTAAAAATTTTGACTTATAATTCAATGGCAAAGCTTGTGAGAGCGATACATGCCATATCGTTTGACGGATCAAAATGAAACTAAAAATACCTAAAAATAGATCATTATATGAAGAACGAGATGAGATAATTTTTTTCAAAAATTGCATTCACCAATTAAATATTTGGTAGTAACTAACGTTAAAGTACGATTTCTGTTTTCAGAAAATGTTTTTTTGACGCTAAACGGCTCATTAAAAAATCATGAAAATTTGACCAAAAATGCAACAAAAAATTAGCAATTTATAAAAAAAATCATGAAATTTCAATCAGGGCAAAGAGCAACAAAGCTATATAAACTGTTTGTTTATCCTGGACTAATGGATCACATGTCGAATTTTTGATATTTTTTTACATTGTTTACATTAACTTAGAAATTTTTTGAGCGAATCCACTGAGATAAAAAGATAGTCTGGTCTAGTCTAGTTTGGTCGAAAATTGATGTTTGTAATGGAAACATTTAAATAATTTATTGACTTATATGGGATATAAGAGGAATAATATTTTTACATGTAAAAAAATCACCGGCAATAAACATAAATTTCCTTTGTCTGCCATGGTATAATAGATATGTCTCACAAAATGCTTTTAAATCTATATATTGCACTTTTGAGCAAAACTTAAAATCAGTTATAATTACTTTGTGTTTGTGAATGATAGTATCTTTCCATGATATTGAAATGTGACGAATGGACTCTTTCCTCAAGAAAGAGGAATTATGTTTGTTGCATAATATCCAGTTATTACACTATTCTAGTCTAATAGTTCATATTTATTATTCTCAGAAATTCGAAGCTCCCAACTATAAAAATTTTAAATTATACTAAATAGCTGGCTTTGACTTTGATTTGAGTATGTAAACTAACTAATTACTAATATATTTTTTTCAAATATACATTCATAGCAACCTTATGACGGAGGAAACTATAGAGTACAAGACGGAGGAAAAAAGATAACACTCACTCAGAGAAAATTAGTATATATGATTTTTGACAAAGGGGAAGGAAAATGATTTTATTAAACACTAAGGGGCAATGACATTTCCAGTCTTATAATTCCATAAAAGTCCAAAAATGTAAAATATAATTCAAAATAGAAATCTTTGGTTTTTGAAGATTAATAAATGTAATTATCGTACATGCTTAATTATAAATTATCTTAAAATGACATTTTTTCTTCGATGTTTATGATGTTTTTCAGAGAAAATAAGAGTATTTTCTTGTTTTAAATTTGAAAATTTGACTTAAATATTCAATGTAGAAGGAGGTCAAGTAAACAATGTAAGAAATCTACTGGCTATTTGAACAAAAGTCATGTTCTCTTGCAGAAGAATATTTCTTATCAAGAAATGTTCACTTTGGTTTTTCAAAAATGTTATTACTGCTGTAGTTATACTAATAAGATTATTTGCATCAGCTGTGTGATGTACAAAAATAAGCTTATCCATTGATAAATCCATCAATCACTATCTGCACTACCTCAAGAATGAAAGACTAATAAACATCTCCCATTTAGATGTTTACATTATGCTTAAATGAGACATTATATATCAAAGAAGATTGACATCAGGTTTACTTATAGTAAATTTGAGTGTAGGCCACTCCAGATTTTTTATTTTATGGTTATTAGGTTCACACTTGTTGTTCCTAGTAAGTGTGAATATTACCTGTTATGCAAAACATATCTGTAGTAAAGATTGTCTGTTGCATTGCTGAAACATTGAAGAGAGAGAATAGGAAGGATATTAATCTAGTCTGCTCTTTCAGAAATTTTTCAGCTGTTTCTTAATCTAATACTTATATATATATATATATATATATATATATATATATATATATATATTTAATGCAATTAAATTTTAATAATGTAATTACGTAAAGTAGAATTAATTCTATATTAACGATTTCAGTTTAATACGAGACATTTTATAAAACGACTGCTACACTCATATACAGGGAGAGCAGACAGTATATTACATTTATTTAGAGATTAATTACTAATACATATGTACTGACACAATTCTTACATTGAAGCTTTTAAATTTGACCGATGCAGGTGCTTATACTGCTTTCATTTCACAGCTTTCAAGTCTGTCTCTTACGCTTCGACTAACATTTTTGCACAGCTACCCAGACGGGTCGCTACCCATTGTGTAAAAGTCTGTCTGGGCACAACTTTTTCCTTGAGTACTCCCCTAAAGAAAAAGTCTATCGGGGTCAAGTCCTGTGAACGTACCGACCAATCAATTGGGCCTCTTCGTCGAGTCCATTTCCCAGCAAATGTTTCATCAAGATACTCAAGATCATGATGTACAAGTTGAATGTTGAAAACTAAGAACTGACAGCGATTTAAACAAATCACTTAAGAGCATTTCATGAAATTAATATCCAAAGAGACTTGTGCGAGAAATGTTTGTCGAAGAGTAAGAGGCAGGCTTCAAAGCTGTGTAAATCGTGATAAAAAACTGTTTTGCGCACCTGCATATGTTATTTACGTCCATCTACTTTTGGCTCATGCTGTATTTAAATTTGTTTTTCTAAAATAATCCCACTGTTTATCGTGAGTTTATAATATGAGATTTTAATCCCAATACTTTTAAATTAAAATCAAAAATATATTTCTTAATTGCTCCTAAATCATTTATTCTTTATGAAACGAGTTAATTAAGGAAAAAAACTTTGCTTTCTTTTTATAAAGAAAACTTATTGTTAAGTTTTGATTTTATTTTTATCTGGATACAGTATAGACATATTATGAAACTTATAGATAATCAATAATTATATCATTATCATAACCAGATTAAGCCATCACAGATGATTACAAATTCGAAATCTATATCAAAAATGTGGAATGACCTGCACCTAACTATACTCTAGATAAACTTAATATAAATCTACTTCATAATCAATCTGGTGTTGGTATTATTTTACTGTGAGTCTACAGTAACATAAATCATTCTATAATTTTATCTGTTACTATCATGTTAAACTAATATCAGGACTCTTGGAAATGAATTATGGAAGTATAGATAACCAAATTAATAATTTAATTTCTTTTATTGAGACTATTCAATTTTATTTGTTATAAAAAACTTGAAATCATTGATGCAGAACAACCTGTAATGTTACAATTATTGTTATTATTATTATTATTATTAAACTGGTTGTCGAAGTTTCAACGGACTTGTGTGCACCGTGACTAAATATGGCCTATTGTCCTTTCTTTGATTGTCCTCCTACCAAACCAGCCTATCTTTGACGGGTACGTCTACAAAAATTGGGATGTGATTCATGCTATTCCAAAATATCATAAGAAATGACAGAATACTGGAAAATATTATTATTAGTTCAGTGTTAAGTAAATGCCTCTGTATACACCACATTAGCTGTCTATCCTTCAGGTTCATGGAAGAAGAAAGAGTCTGACTCTGAAACCTCTGACTCTTGAGCAAGCAAACTACGGTTGGCCATGTGAGAAAACTTGGGTCTCACTCAATTCAATTCCTGCGGTAGATAGAGTTTTTCCTTGGGACTTAGTTACCGTCATTGCGAAACAGACGCTGAAACGAAATTGCAATCATTTGAATGGAAACGAATAGTGACTCGAAACAATGCTATGCGTAGTATACACACTGATTCCCCAGTACCACACCCAGTCATGATGTCCGCCTCTATGACGTATCTGTACAGAGCATGAACTCAGAGTCGTGTTCCCTTGCCCATATTTGGCGCATTCAAGTTTCGTAACATGGGATTTGTTACTGATACTAAATCGCAGCATGATTAGTGCCCCTACTTTAAGCTTTTACTCATGAGCAGGCAGTCCAGGAGCAGTCACGGAGTCAAGAATTTCAGTTGGATAATGAACTGCTACCTCATCCCTAATCACTTTGTTTACTGACTTTTAAGTTCTTTCTTCGGTTTCATAAAGCGTAAGAACTTGTTCATTGATTTTTTCTACCTGTTCGTTAGTAGGTCTTGAGAATTGCTCGTTCACAAAGTCACTTATTTTGAATAGATGGCAGATGTTAATGTTCAGGAAACACTTGGTGAATTATCTCTTGCTGGGGGCTTAAATGCAAATAATATTGAAATAAACTAACAATACCTATTTGCTACGCCTATACCTTTTCAAAATAAACATGTCTGTGAAGTTAGTCAAAGACAGCTTAAAAGTCCATAAGATCACTTTTACGTTGAATTTTCACTCTATTCACAGCTTAGATTTTAAGTTAGACCTACACAAACGTACTTTTAAAGTTTCAGCTTGCTATGCATTATGGTGGCTGAGTTTACTTGTGACAAAAGTTTGTGGACAAACCGACTAACAGAAATTTTGTTTAGGGTGGATTCGGTTTCCGTTATGTATGAAACGTTTCTCTTTCCATCCTGCCAACTGAGGTTGGACTCGTAGAGGCTGTTGGTTCTCACCCAAGTTGGGTAGACCCTTGTGGTCACTGTTTTAAGAAGCAGTAACTTCTCGGAAGGATGCCTGCTTAGCATACCGGGAAGCTAGAGACCCCAAACCCTTACCAGTGGGAACGGGCCTTGAACTCAGCTGATTGGACTGGACAAGTAGTGCTTGCCTAGTAGAGGCTCTGCTCTGGGCGGGAGCTCAAAGTGGGGATGATTAGATACCACCCCTTCGAGCCCATTTATGTTTAGTTCTCATAACTAACACAAACCAGGTGGCGTTTAGCCAACGAGAGGTTTTAATCTCTCTCTATGATTCGTTTCTCTTGAGGTACTCTCAGCACTCCACATAATGACGCCCTAATGGTGTCCGATTAACTACTAGTAGCAAGCTCTGGTCCGGGGGTAATGGGCTCTGCCCTTTTCGGAGGAGTACGACCGAATTCAAAAAGGAATCCTATGGTAATCCTAAAACTGTAAGGCATTGCAAGTTAGCATGATCACTAATGTATGAAACGTAACGATAACTTGAAATGAGTCCGTTCTATGCAATGTACAAACAAAACCTTTCATTTATTTATGTAGATTGTAATGTTTTGATTGTATTTTTATCTGGATACCGTGTATACATAATGTGAAACTGATAGTTGTGGTAAATCCTATACTAGCACTAATTATACTTGTGTTTAATTGTTCCAATCCGTTCTATAGTTCTTGGATGAAAACATCTATTGATTAGTTCAGATTCAATGGATTCGAAGCGGTGTTACTAAAACTGTTTCAATATCCAAAAAGTAGCCTAGATTGATTTCATTAAGACTTGAAAAGTTTCTGTTTTGAAAACAAAAATTTGACTTTTGCAATAGTCACAACTTTTTCCATTTTTTTCGATATATACTAATGTTAGCAACATTTTTTCACAAAATTTAATTTTTTTTAAGTTAGCTGTTTCGCGTAAAAAAAATTTTTGTGAAACCATAAAATGAACCATGACGATCCTTTTCGTCTATGCAATTTCAACGAAAAGTATTGAGCTTGTTACCTCATAAGGTGCTATTTTTGGGTATGACTTATAATTGCTTAAACGTTTACCTGCATCATGTCCAAAAGCTTTCAAAATCAAATATAATTCAACATTTTTGTATTTTATTGCAAAAAATACCCTTACAGTTGTTTTGAAATTTGAAACTTTTTTCGGTTATCCAAAAGCTTTCATTAGTTTTATTATAATCTCAAAGTTTCAAAACTCTAGAAACAGTAGTTTAAGAGAAAAAAATGTTGTCTAAAATCACATTTTTGGTAAAAAAAGACTTTTTCATTATGCAGTATTTACCAAAAATATCATTTCGTGTAAAATATGAATTTGATTCATCAAGCAGTGTGGCTTATAGCGTGCACGCAAAGTTTTAAATACACATCCATCCACCTGTTTTGAATAGGAAGAATAGGGAAGCAGGGGAAAATGTCACAATTACAAGAAAAGGTGTAGGTGGAGAAGGAAGGAGAAGCATCCAGTCCCAAACCACATTATACCGGCCAAGTAAACCTAAGTTCGGCATAACCAGCCACAACCAGTATCGTTCGAAACCTTGGGTTTGATAAGCAAACAAAGTTACCAGATCTCACTGAGGGGCGAGAAAAAGTCTTAAAAAAAGTCAGGAGCAAGCAGGAAGAAGAAAATGGGGGTTTGGCACCCAGCTTCTGAACAAGTGCATGACCTAGCAGACTTTAATCTAAGAATGAGGATCCAAAGAGAGCAGCTAAGGCTGTTGTTGTGTCACTATAATGTGGAAGAAGTCTTGAAATAGATAGGCAGGCGTTAACAGTATGAGACCGAAAGGATGGGCACTCTGACAGGTCAGGGCACTCCGAGCGGCCACACAACCATCCCAAGAAAAGCTGTAGGAGAAAATCTTGAAAAAGACAGGTGTTAGACACATCAGACTAATATGGACAGACCCAAGCCAGTCATGGACTTCCCAGCCCCGGACGTCAACCCAGGCTACCATCTACCCTGTTGTGCCTTGCTTAGTTCATGCCATGAGGGAACAACCACTCAGGCATGTTAAGCCCCCCCACCACGACAAGGTGAAGGCACATTGGGGGGGGGGGGGGGGGTACATCCTTCCACTTACTTACCTACCCGTGTACAGGCATCATCGAAAAAACATCAAAAAAGGAGTTTGGAACCTCAAAACATGTAAATCTGCCAAAATCTCCAGATCAATTTTTGTTTTATTATCATACTATTACTTATAGTAAAGAAATATTTGATTTCATTTTTTTTTCCATAATTATAACTTGAGATGTCAACAATGAATAGAAAGTTTTTGAATTCTTCTTATAACTTGTTATTTTAGTAGGTTTTATTAATCATTGAAGGCAAATACAACTTTCTTTTTAGTAAGTTTCAATAAGTATTACTTATTGATTTGATAGCGTTAAATATAGATATAAGTTCTGCAGGTTGAGTATCCATGATTTAAATAAAATTCCTGATTGAAAGGAAATTTTATTTGTTAAACTTATTTTTAATAGAAGATTTTGTTTTTATTAACTTCATAATTATATTTTATTGAAAACTCTAAAAATAGCATAATTTTGAACTAAACTTTACCTAACTCATGCTTCTTTAAGAGGTTTAGAAAAAAGACCATTTTTTATTAGTGGAGTTGAGTTCAGATTTGTTACCTTGCATTGCTGCTCCACTTATCCCGACTCCATAGTGGAATCACAAACTACTACATGTACAGGTAAAAGAATAAGACTGTAATTCAGAGACAGTTATTTTTGATTAATTAGGTAAAATAGTGTACAATCGTAACTAACTAATCTCATTAAAATTAAAATTAAATATAATCTTATACTTACTGGGAACCTTGAGGCTATGTGATAAAACTCAATAATTTAGAATCTCTAATTGAAAGTGACAAATTTAGTCTCAGGTTCTAAATTAGCACGGTGCTTGTGAATGGTAACAGATAGTGATTGCCTTCTGAATAACGTACAATATTCTTATTTCAAGTTTCATTCTATGTTATGTGTGGAGTCTGTGTTTCGTTCATTAAACTAATCTATTTTTCTGATTGATAATTATTCACATTGAGAACATTTTTCATTGAAAAAGAACGCAATTCAGTGCTTTCCACAGTTGAGAAAATATTGTTTAAAAGCAGCTTTCAGTCCATTTAAAAGTTCTATAACTTTCAATTTCAAAAACATCAAATCACAACTTCCAAAATTCTATTTCTTTAACAAAAAATATGTTATTCGGTAAATTGGAACAAAAATACTATGCTATACTGAAGGAATAATGAAAATGCCTGTCATAATTTTTATATTTATATTAAAAATTTTTATTACATTATTCAAAAAAGCTGGTTCTCAAAGAACACTTTGACTTCATGTATATCTCAAGCAAACATATAAGAATTTTACCTTAAGAAAGCCATCAAAGTTCAGCATAAATCAGGATGATTTTGTAATTACTACTCATTTTTAGATACAATGATAAGAGTCGCCTTCCATTCATGTATGATAAAAATTTATGAAATTGACCGCTTTTACAGAATCATCTAAAACAAAATATTTCTTATCAGAGGAAAAGTTTTGATGTACAGGTACATCGAAAATGTATTAAAATATTTTCGATGTACGGAAATATTTTAAATAATATTTTAGTTAAAAAAATATTATTTTTTTAAATAAAAAACATAATATTTTTTTATTTAAATATAAAATATCTAAATAAAAGACCAGTACTTTTATGTACTGGTAATTTTATGTTACCAGTACATAAAATTACCTAGTTCGTGTAATTCAAAAACTTAAATACTTTTTAGTTAAGCCTTTAACTAAAATATATTAAGAATATATTATGAAGTTACTCGTATATTGGCGGCTAAATGTCTAGTTAGGTTAGTTAGACTTAAACAGTAGATTAGTTTAAATCTACTGTTCAAACAACCAAGTAACTTGTTTTTACAACCTACATGGTTGAAAAAAACCGACTAAGTAGGTTTTTTGCACCCATTGGTTTTTAGTTTATCACTGGGTGCAACAATGTGTTCAGTATTCACTTTGAAGAGTGCTACTGTTTTGACACATCCTAGGAAACTAGAAAAGGAATGAGCATGGACTTCTCACCAACGGTACTTAAACCATGTCACACTGCCCACGTTGTTTCCTCTTCAGTAAAATAAGAATCAATGATATAACAAATAACCATACCTATCACACGTTCAGAAAGAGGATTAGAAAACCGAATTCTTTCTACAAATTTATTTCCTGACTAATACCTTACATCAGCTATCAAAACAGAAAATGTCTCTCCTCACCACTCTCATCCAATTGAATAAAATAATATTTACTGTTTCTCCTTTTTTTTTTTTTTTTTTTTTTTTGTTATACGGTATCAACATATTATAATGTATTGATCGTCATCTCAACTAATCAGTCAACATAAAAAAAAAAACTAAGAGTGAAAGGGATTCGAACTCACAACCCTGTCGCCAAGTAGTGATTTCACCGTTTAAACCTCCAAGGCTCCCCAATATTTACTATAATTGATCTCCTTTTATGGTTCTCTCTTCCTAATATTTGTCTTAAATTTGTGAATATTTAAACTTTCTTCTCCTACTCGAGTGCTTTCGAAATACGTAATTCCATCTTCATAGAGTGACAACTGAGTCTTGTCTTTTGGTGTTATCTTATCAGTTTATCTACAATTATATTTGATGAAATTTATATTTAATTTCATATAAATTTATTTTTTTTAATATATTTGATTAAATATTTGGTTCTTTATTTATCTCTTTGCCTTTTCCCTAATGTCAGTGGGTTTGTCAGTGGTTTAAATAAGTCGTCGGTCAGGTGGTTAGTCTGTTTTTTTTATAGTAGTCTTGTGAATTATTTTATGTTTAAATATTTCTAATGCTTCTCTTATTGTCAGTTTTAGTCCTTTATGTAGGAAGTATCGCCATTTCTAAACTATCAGGTTTGTGTCCTGATTTTTTATTAGAAGTTTCTATTTAAATGTTTACAAATAAAATTTGAACATATTATAATGACTTAATATGGCACGTAACGAGATTTAATTCTTAGAGCTACAAAAGAAAAAGCATGTTAACCATATTTTTTATTATGTTTTTGGGCCTGTGATGGATGGTTGTCCAAAAAATATGTTGTAATCAATCTACATGTTGATTTTTTTAACAACTTTTTATGAGAGACTGATAGTTTTTGATGTGTTTTTGGATAAATTGAATCATGGCAAAAGTATTTTTTCCTTTCTTGGAGCTTTCGATAACATGCCTTCAAATACGGTGGGTAGATACTTGGGTAAATGGATAAAAACAAAGTCTCCACATAGAAAATATCCATTCACCCCAGTATGAGTAAATACTACACAATTACAGATTGCACAACTAGGTTAGGTTAGGTTAGGTTAGGTTGCAGTGGTAGTCCCACAAGGGAACACGCGTAGGCTGAGCATTGGCCCCTTGTGATACCACACAATGAAGATTGATTCTACAGTGGGAGTCCTAAATTTTGCCTAACTCAAGTGTATTTAGAGTAGGGATCTTTAACGAGTACCTGACATCGTACAGGCTCGGGACCGACAGTTTAACGTCCCTCTCCGAGGGACGACGTGCTCAGATTTATTCAACTCCCGCGTGAATAAATCGAGGGCCAGGTGGGGATCGAACCCCGGTCCTATCAGTTCAGAGGCGAGCATGTAACCACTGAGCTAGCCTGACCCCTTTGCACAACTAAGTTAATATATAGATGTTTTAATCCAAGAACAAAAAAAATGTATCACAACAATCTAACGCAAGGATAATTAGTGTAAGTAGAGTATCTACCACAACTGAAATTGTTACCACTAAAGGCTGTCCTTCGATAGGTGTGCTATCACCCTTATTGAGGTGATTATTCCTGGATGACCTACTGGAATCTCTAAATAATCAAGGTTATGTCACGCTAAGATATGGAGATGACCTAGTTTTTATAAGAGGAATGCTTTATGACGGTGCCTTTCAACTTATATAATTTGCTCGCCATATTGTTTAATGATGGATAAAGGATAAGGGTCTGGATATAAATTCAACAAAGTCTGTCCTTATACCTTTAACAGGAATAAAAATCTCAAAGGCTTTTTGATTAAAAATACTAAACTATAACTCTAAGATGTACTCAAATACTTTCAAACCTTTTTGGATGAAAGTTTAAATTGGAAAAGTCATGTAACAGATACAATAGCTACTCCCCTCAGTTTAATAGCATATCAGGTTTTTTTTAGATCATTGATGTCAAGTGTGTTATAGCATATAGAATAAATATAGCGGCAATAACACAATTAATCAGAGAATTGAATATTACGTCTACACAATTTACACATTAAAATAAAGCCAAAACCCTATTCATTTTTAAAGATTTTATGCCAACTTATGTTGAAGTTAAGTGTAGTCCACTCCAGTTTTTATTTACAAAATACTTGTTTTTTTTATGTGTTAAAATTTCCATCTCATTTCCTATAACAGCTTTCTTTATTGAGTCATTTGATTCATTATTTCTTTATAACATTTCTTTAATACATTTGTATTCTACATGTTTAAAGTTTTTTCAAAATTTTATCTATATATTGGAGGCTAAATGTCCAATTTAGACATTTGTCTAAACTAGACAAATTTGTTTATCGCTTAGTTTTTGCGGTTTCTATTACAAGGTTTTTCTATGCTGTAATTCTGTTCTTTTCTAAGTAGGTTGAACTCCGAATTATTTAATTTTATAGTCGTTGTAATTTATATGCCATTCAGTCTTGTATAGAATTTATTGCTAGTTTTGTTGTCAGTCGTATATCTGTCAAAAAGTCGGTCTATTTTTTCTTAAGTCTCTCTTATTTTTTGTCAATATTCTTATTTAAGTCGTCATAAGTGGTGAGTGAATGCATCAGTCTGTAGTAGGTTGGTCAGTTGTATGTGTCATGTCATTAGTCGTTTTTGCATCTTACTTTTTTTTATATTAATGAAATTGAATTTCACTTTTAACAAGCATTGTTTTGGCTTATTTGAAAGTTTTTTAAGACCCGTATACAGCATCATTTGATTTAATATTTAGGACTAACCTTACTATTCAGACATATTTTGTTAAACCGTATGTTAGAATTAGTTTTAGCAGACTACTTTTCAACCTTATAAAGCGCCCCATCCGTTAACTTAACCATATTAGCTGTGTTAAACATATAATTAGTTTTTTTCAGTACCACAGAGGTTGCTAAAATAATTTAAATAATAATAAACAATCTTACTCGCTATTTTCTTCTCCACTAGGGTGTTTCAGAATAATTCCAAAAAATAATAATTTTGTTTATTATTAGTATTTTAATTATAAAATTATCATTATTTTAATTATTATTATTATTATTTTATAAACAACGTTTGACAAATTACTCAGTTTCACAGCTAGTATGGATTGAACATATTGATAATACAAATTTGATAAGATTCTTGGTAGCAAAACGTATTTCTCTAATCACATTCAACTATCAAATTTAAAAAAATAAAGTTTTCCATTATATTTTACTTTCTAATGTATTGCATTAATAATTAAACAACGAACTCAGAGTTGCAGGGAAAAACATAAAAATCAAAATGTCGTTTATAATTTAATAAAGAAAATATTAGGTGATCTACACTAAACATTTCGGAAAGTATACCCATAATCATAAATAATGAGCAAACAATTTATTAATGTTTTTTTATGGTGTTATCACATTATATCAATTATAATGAAAATGTTATCAGTATTTTTGCACCGAACAATTAGCAAACGCTTGGAAGGTATGTTTCTATTGAATGACTTTGATTCAATAATGAAATACAATTGGTAACAACAGCATTTATTTAAATCTAATAATTTGGGGACTAAAATTGTTAATCATAAAATTGGACAAGAAACCATATATAATAAGTTTAATTTGTAACACTGATTGGAAAATATTATTGATCAAATTAATAAAATGTAATAAAAGAAATTAACCATATTTTCAAATGAATTATCAATATGTTTTATTAATCATTTTAGACAGATAATAAAAACATAATGAATTAAACACAAAAATATAAAGTGGGCACATCGTCCTCATATTGTTCTCTTCTTAAATTTGTTGTTCTTCTTCCTGTGTTGATGGTAAAATTGAAGGCTTGTTTGGCTATGACTTCAATCATTGTGCAGTAGAAAAACTATAGTGGTTTGGTGAGTAATTGGCTTTAGAGAGCCATTAGTGACGGATGGAAAATACTAAAAAGAAAATAGTAATACTCGTATTTAAGTGATCTGGAAAATAAGAAGTTCATTTGTTGGAGGATTGAGGAAGACTTTCGCAGTGATTACTAGCGACCATAGTACGTCAGAGACCTGGCAACACCTCTTCTAACACTGCCCTATTCCTGACCAGCACAGGTCAATGATTGAAGACTCCTGATCAATTAAGAGTTATTTCTTATAATCCAGTTCATTATGTGTTGTATTAAAAGTATCAAAATATGATACTCACATAAAATATTTGTTTGCCAATAAACAATAACAAAAATCCCATTGATTGTTATTATTTACTAATAAATTCATCAGTTAGTACTTTTTTATTTATACAATCTTTTATTTTTTAAGTATTCGATTTCAATGTAGTGTCCTTGTTTCGATTGAATTGTTTCAAAGTCTTGTTGAGTTGTGTTTCGGTAAGCACAGAAATTGTTTTAATCTAATAGTATAGTGATGATGAATAAGGCAATAATGTAAAATTTAAAGTTTATGTTCAATTATTCTTTTGTTTTCATATTTTTTGCTTTTTCTGCAAATTAATAGGTACGATATTTGTTCTGTTAATTTCGCTGCTAGTAATATATTCCTATTTATACGTAGTCCCCTTGTTTTTGTACGTTTTTAAAAATTAATCATATTTTTAGCACTGGTAATTTTTTTTAAATTTTTTTGTACAACCACAGATTGTTACTATGTAGTTGCAAGGTAAAATGACTATGTATAAATGACTATATATAAACTAAATATATGTTTAGTTTAGATTTTAAAATTGTCTAAATAAAATTATGGAATACTTATATTTTTATCTATTCTTCCTAATTAAAAGTTGTCCGGCACGCCTGCAAACTAAAAATTAATTAATTACCTTCTGGCACATTAAAAGGTTCAGCACCATTGGTCTAGGGCAGTGTTTCCCAAACTTTTTCGTGTGACCGCCCCCTTGGGTCCATAAACCTATAACTCAACACCCTTGAATAATAATCAGATTCCTAGACTAAATAACCAAATGAGTAACATTTTAATAATTAAATTAAAATAATTACTAATCGAATATTTATTTAGAATCCAATAGATGTATTGTTTCATAGCATACTTGTACAAAAGAATTAATACACAATAAAAGAAACTTAGGTGAGAATATACTTTTAACATAAAAATGAATTATCAAAACAAATAATTTTAAGAAACCGTTTCCTAGAAGTTTACATGTCGTGTTTCCACTTAAATTTAAAAATTATATTGCATGAACATATTCAATTTATGGAAATAGAATCCCTGCTCCTTTCTGCATTACCGCCCCCCAATATCAAAGCTTTGGGAAACACTGGTCTAGGGTAAATGCAACATTAAGAAAAGACTGTTGAAAACATTGTAAAATGATGGATGGGGAAGCAGACATTTCGAAAAGTTTGAATGAAAATGTCTAACTCATGATAACTATGGACCTAAATGAAGAAGTTATCGTCGGTCTAATGTGTAAACAGAAGATAAAGAGTGCGAGGAAGAGTTCTGCAATCAAGGTAGTATCTCAGAGCATCCAGCCCCTCGGAGTGGTCGTGGATGTGTTAACAAAAAAGTTAACAGTTTTTGGTTTTTACTATTCTTCATTTATTTTCCTTCTATTTATAATAATATCTATTATTATTACTATTATTATTGAATACTATTATTCACAATTATTGTTTCTTTGGTTACCCCTTTTTTATTTTGTCTTCATACTTCGTTTTCTTCACTTCACCCTACTGTTCAGTCCCTTTCCCAGTCCTCGTGTAGCGGCTCATGACGCTGATAATAAAGGACTCCGGCCCTTTAACAGTTTGACCATAACACTTAAGAGGGTAATAAATGCAAGGAATAGAATGCATCTATCCTTCATTACTAATCATCGAATAGTTTACTATGTAGCTCTTTATATTTCCACCATTCTGGACACTGTAGTACAGTATTACAAGTAATAGGTTGTAAAAGCAACTTAGCAAGCTTTAAAGGTCCTTTCTCTTGGGCTTCGTTATTTAAGTTTCTTTTAACCTGTGTTTTTCTTTGTATCATCAACGAAAGGTTCAGAATACTTTAATTTTTCAACAATAAAGTATATGGTCTTCATTTCCATCTCTATGACTCCTCCCTACAAGGGATAAAGGATTTTACAAGTATAAAGGACTTTTCATACTTTAAAACCCACAAGCTCTGACAAACATCGTCTTTAACAGAGATCTCTTAGAAGTTAGTTTGGAAGAATAATAATGAACATAAGAAGCCACATACGTGGGCTTCCAGACCATTTTCTTTTCTCTTCAAAAGAACATCCAGAAAAACTAAATTTCCTTCACTATTAGGACTGTTATTATTTTAGGACTGTTATTATTTAGGACTGTTATTATTTAGGACTGTTATTATTTTTTTAAAAACTTTAGTGGTGATTTTCTTGATTATAGAGTAACTTTTGTTTATTTTAACACTTCTGAATTTATATAAATATATTAAATAGTCAATAATCAATTTAATATATATGTATAATTCCTCTGCTCAATAATAAAAAAATATCACAAATTATATAGAAAAATGAATAAGTTCTAAGGTTATTTAAGGTTAAAGAACTGTTAAAGTTACTGTTAAAGAACACACAAAGAGTTTACTGACAACAAAAAGTTAAAAAACTTGTTTATTTTTCTATTGATTTTGAGGTAATATCTTGGACAACAAGAAAACAGAATTAACACACAGATTAAACTCACAATTAAATATTTAAACTATCACTGTGGCCGCCGCCAGCAACAGGAGTGATATGTCAAAGAGACAAAAGTCAACTGAAGAACTCTGACATCTGAAGACCGTCACCGTCATGCCGATCCGAGTTCCTTCCTTTTTGATAGGATTATAAAGCGTAAAAGAGTTGAAATTACTTCAAAATATAAGCTTTTTTTGGACAATTCGTCGTGAAATGCATATTTACTAACCCTCTTTGATAAAACTAGGAAATTAAGATATAAAAGAGACCAAATATCCTTACGTTTCCATTTGTGTCTTTACAACTAAATAGTTACAACACTACCACATTGTAACACCACATACATGTTACAAATATTGTAATATCATATTATACATTAACCAGAAAAGGAAAATAATATTTACTTATTATTATTTTCACTTCTGAAGAGCCATGAAATGAAATGGACATGGGCAGGACATGTGTATCGGATGGACCATAATAGATGGGCTAGGATACTAACTGAGTGGTCACCATACTGTTATACCAGAAGAAGAGGAAGACCTGCAATGCGATAGAGAGATGAGTTTGTTGATAGACTAGGAAAAGTATGGCACAGAGCTGCACCAGACAGATTTGTGTGGAAGAAATTAGTTAAGAAATTTACACAATAAACTAGGAACTTGCACTTTTCTCATAATTAGGGTCTATAAATTGTAAGAAATATTAAGGTTTGTTTAATTTAAAAAATATTAAGGTATTGTTTAATTTAAGAAATATTAAGTTATTGTTTAATTTAAGAAATATTATGGTTTTGTATAATTTAAAAAATGTTAAGGTATTATTGATTTAAGAAATATTATGGTTTTGTTTAGTTTAAAAAATATTTCGGTTTTGTTTAAATTAAGAAATATTATGGTTTTGTTTAATTTAAAAAATGTTAAGGTATTGTTAATTTAAGAAATATTATGGTTTTATTTAGTTTAAAAAATATTTCGGTTTGTTTAATTTAAGAAATATTATGGTTTTGTTTAATTTAAATTTACATTTTATTTTGTAACATTTTAAAATATTTGTTTGATAATTGTTTAAATATTTCATTCGCCATCTGTGCTCTTGTCTGTCTGTAATTAATATAATTATGAACTTATATATTTAAAGTTTAACAGTTTTTTGAAAGAAGTCCAAATTATTTATGATTTTTATGGTTGTTTTCTTTGGGTGTTCCTGTCGTATTATACTAAAATTCGGTTTATTATTTGTAAAATTAATTGTAAATATTATGTAAAAAATAATGTGTTAATTAATTATTGTTAACTGTACCCCTACCATAGGGAGGCTTTCGCTTCAAAAAAGAAGTGTCAATAAAGCTTATTATTATTATTATTATTATTTTCACTTAGGAATTACAAGGAACTCTTTATTTTATGGAAGTACATATTTTTGTCTTGACCTTTAATTGAACAATTACAACGATTTTGATCATTAGTGGTACAAGACAGTATAGTGCTGCGCGCATGCGCAATCGCGCATTGCCAGCACATTCTCGGCGCACAAAATAATCTATCCAGTGCATACAAAAATCAACGTAAACGTCATTGTGCAAAATATTAAAGTTTTAATGTGAGCAAAATGTTATGTCTGAAAGTTTTATATATCTCATATCTTCCAGAACAAGACCCTCAGCCAGACCAAAGCAGGACTTTCACATATAACATCTACACATTCAATTTTTCAGATTTTTGTTTTTTACTTTACTATAAGTAAAGTATAGTGATCGTGAAAAAATTCGATCTCGAGATTTTGACGGAATTACATGTTTTGAGGTCCCAGAAGTCGTTTTATGAAGTTTTTACGATGATGTCTGTGTGTGTGTGGGTGGGTGGGTGGGTGGGTGGGTGCGTGGGTGGGTGCGTGTGTTAGCATTGCTTGTTACCACGCTACGGTCCAGAATCTTTGATGGATCAAGTTGATATTTTACACAAAAATGGGCCCCATTTAGACGAAGATCCCTATTGTTTGGGAAGAATTATGCATGATGGAAAAGTCACTTTTTTTGCCAAAAACCGTTTTTTTTAAAACATTTATTTCTCCTAAACTACTAACCCTAGAGTTTTGAGATTTTGACATTATCTTTGAGGTTACAAATGGAACAAACGAAAAATATATTCAAAATTTTATATCAACAGGAAATATTTTTTTTTCAATAAAATGTACAAATTTTGACTTATAAATCAATCTCAAACCTTGTGAGAGCGATACAAGCCATACTGTTTGACGGATCAAAATGAAACTATGCCTATAAATAGAACATTATATGGACAATGAGTTGAGATATTTTTTTCTAAAATTACATTCGCTAAAGGGGCGTTAGAGTACGATTTGTGTTTTCAGAAAATGTTTTTTTGACGCTAAATGGCTCGTTAAAAAATTATGAAAATTTGACCAAAAATGGAACAAAAAATTAGCAATTCATAAAAAAAAAACCATGAAGTTTCAATTACGGAAAAGAGCAATAACGATATAAAAACTCTTTGTTTACCCTAGACTAAGAGATCACCTGTTATACTTGTCGAATTTTTTGTATTTTTTTACATTGTTTACATTGACTTAGAAATTTTTTGAGCGAATCCACTGAGATAAAATTGATGTTTCTAATGGAAAAATGAAAATATATTATTGACTTATAGGAGATGTAAGAGGAATAATATTGTGCAGGTAAATGATAATACTCATTAAAAAAAAAATCGTATATATGTTATTTGACAAAGGGGAAGGAAAATGATCTTATTAAATACTAAGAAGCCATAAAATTCCCAGTATAATAATTCTGTTAAAAACCAAAAATGTAAAAGATAATTCAAAATATAAATGTTTCGTTTAGAGATTAATAACTGTAATTATCGTACATCTTTAATTAACAAATCACCTTAAAACAACATTTTCTTCGCTGTTTAAGATGTTTTTCAGAGAAAAAAAGGGTATTTTACTGTTTTAAATTTGAAAATTTTACATTAATATTCAATGTAGAAGGATGTTAAGTAAACGATGTAAGAAATCTACTGGCTATTTGAACAATAGCCATGTTCTCTTGTAGGATAATATTTCGTTTCAAGAAATGTTCACATTGGTTTTTCAAAAATGATATTACTGCTGTAGTTATACTAATGAAATTATTTGCAAATAATAAATTATTTGTGATGTACAAAAATAAGCTTATAAATTGATATGTCCTTCAATCACTATCTGTACTACCTCACGAATGCAATGCTAATAATTATATCCCATTTAGATATTTATGTTATGCTTAAATGATACGTTATGTTTTATATACACAAGAAATTTGACATTGAGTTACTTATAGTAAAGTAGAGTGTAGGCCACTCCAGATTTTTTTTTTAGCGGTGGTGTTGCCCACAATGGTCCTCAGTTTGCTCAAGGAGCTTGTGTGTTTTCTCAGATATTAATATTAAACATATAATCTACAGTCATACCTCGTACATTACTGCCGTAGCTGTCAGACCGGTTTCGGGTGTCACCCATCTTCAACACGAACTGTTCGTGTTGAAGATGGGTGACACCCGAAACCGGTCCGACAGCTACGGCAGTAATGTACGAGGTATGACGGTAGATTATATGTTTAATATTAATAATACTAACCTATGTGGTAATGATGAAATGCATGAATTTTCTCAGATACGTGAAAAATTAGGGAGAACATTGCTCTCTAGTATAATTATTTATTCTGTCACATCTTATTTCCTTGTTTAATAATTCACTGTAAAAGATTGAATTGATTTCTTGTGTACCTCTGTTATAATACTAATTAAAGCATAATAATTTTACATACAGTATTTTTTCGTTTCAAGAATATTTCAGACATTTACCTCAGGAATAGGATTTTGTCAAAGCCGAGTGGAAATTTACCATAGAAACAATCTTTATCTATTTGCTCTGCTTTTGAAAATTATCAATAGCAGGCAACCTCTCAACTAGTATTGCTGACTTGTACACCCGTAGATAGGCAACTCAGTTAAGATACTCTACGATTGATTAAGTTTAGCGTATTGTTTGTTAAATTATACACTACTTTTTGACTGGTGAGACGTTTATGTTATTATCATAACAACTGTAGACTGTATATAATGCTAAAAACAACTGTCGCGCAATATCTTGAATGAAGTTACAGTAAAAATGTCACTTGCTTTGGACAACTATCAAGAACAAAGAAAACGATGAAAACTTTCACTGATAAAATTACTGCTTGGGTTTGTCTGAGTTTCTATTCCTTATGTTCATAGAAGAAGATGCGATGCCGTTTCAGAAACATTATAGTAGTGGCTTCACCATTAAAAGATGAGAGTGTAAGACATGAAACAAAGCACATCAGATTTACTCAAGAAATAATTTAGAGCATTAACTAAACCATTTTTAAACACAAAAGAACAACTAATTTTATTATTAAAGTTTGTTAGATTATCCTCTACTATTGTGAAGTTCAGTAGATACCTATGCCATCGATATTGTAGGACCTTCAGTTCATACAATTTTCATCTCTTTTCTGTTCCTACATAACAGATGCAATTAAATTCAAATAAGTCCTCTCTATAAAGATTCTCTAGATCTGTTACGAATTAATCGTTGATACTACATCATCAGGCATAGTTGGGTATGCTAATCTAATTTTTGTATACTCCAAACATAGCCTGGTGAAAACCACTGTTAATACTGAGCTGCTAATTCAGCACTAGATTTTTCCTAAATTTCACAAACATAATGAAAATAATTCAAGTCTTTTCATAAACACTTAAACCTTTTTCATCCAACACAACAGTTAATGTAATCTGAAGAGGAACACATATGTTTGAAACGCGTCTATTGCACAACTTTTGAACTGCATGAATTTACCTTCAGTCCACTTTTTAGTTTTATTTCTTATTAGTTATCCTCTCAATAAATTTTTCAGTTTGCTTTTTCGATAGATGTTTGTGAGTATTCAGACTTTCGATCAATCCAGGTCACGCAGATTCAGCCCCTAAATTATATTATATGCAAACTAATCTCTGCTATCGTTTTTTTGAAATACAACGAGTTCAATAAAAATAATTTATTGATTGTTATCAATAAAATATTTCATTATTCAATGAAAAATAAGTTGTATATTCTTCAATTTATAAATAAAACAATTCATAAATATTACTGAAAACACATAAAAAGAATGGCATTTATTCTTTTTATGGAACATTCGTTCTTCATCTTATAAATAAGCCTCTAAAATGTATGTTACCTCTTATAAGAATATTGTCTGTAGTTAAACCTCATCAATTTCAAAAATTCAGCGGTATTATCTACATTATCCAAACTTTTACCACATTTATCTATGTTCATTGATAAATATTTATCTAATGAGAATTGTTAACAGTTGTCGTTGTACGTTAACGATTTCCGGTAACAGCGGGAAGTAACATGACAACTGCAACCTATTCCTACATTCAACAAAATGACAGATTATTGTGCACAAATCGCCGGTGAGTATGAACATTCCGTGACATGCTATACTTCAGATTGCTATAACATTCAATAAAACGACATAATCGTTCTCAAGAAACATATGAGATATGACTATATAAGGTTTCACCCTGTGGTAACCCTTTCAGACTGCAGTGGTGTCTGAAAGCACCTTTCACACCCTGTGATGTCCCAGCGACCGCTCGGTTGGTCCCTATTTTGAGCTGATATTCAGTATATTAATACACCATTCAATTTGCTATATCTATCTATTATAGTTCAAATTGTATGAAGTAGACATTCAAGACATATAACACACAGCATCTTATTGACTAAATCTTTATAGAGAAATCTCCTATAGGTAAATAATGTTTCATTTGTACATGTAACAATATTATTTTCTTTCTAGAATACAAGCTCTACAGCATTTATTATCGCAGTATATAAGATCAGTATATAAGGCACTTTTCTGTTCAAGAAGTTTGAAGAATAAATAAAAAGATGGAAATGGTGAAACTGAAGTGAACTAGGCATGTGCATTGAAACTCGTATAATGAAGTTCATAAAACAGTTGTTAAGGGTAGAGAGGAAACGCCCGGTTGTAACTGAGAGTTTAACAGACGAAACGCTGCCGCCAGGCACCTATGTTTATAAACAAATGCGCACGATCCCTAAGGCTATCAATAAATTTGGGTAAATTGTTTACTCCAACGAATAAAACGATTCAGTTTAGTTCTCTGAACATGTTCCTATTAAGGTAAACTTACAAATCTTCCATATATATTTCAAATTTTACTTCTTTTCTACAGCTTTACAGGTTCCTAATTTTGATTTACTTGGGTAATAAGAAGCTCGATTATTATGATATAATACCATTATCCTAATTATATTATAATAATATATCCCATTATTATAATAATAACACCAGTATTATTATGGTAATACTGATAACTATAAGACTGACTTGATAATTTATCTACCTGGTATCGACGTTTTGTAGAAACTTCACTCAAATAGTAAAACACATTATATAAAATACTTGTTATGAATATAGCAAGTATTAATGAATGTTTCTATTTACATTTTTTAATAGCTTAATTATATAATTAGTAGATAATTCTTCGAAAAACTTTTCTAAATTAAAGTTTTAAACAATCAATTTTAATAGAATGCAATTGAAATGTCTTTACTCACACATATATTGAATTAAATATTCAATATCATTGCCTTTTCGAAAAATTTAACAAATAGTGTCTATTAGAATACATTACTAAAACTTTTATCATAAGGCAATAATGAGTTTAACTGAATGTTATTAATAAACGAAATAGAAGTGAAATGTAAATGATTACATATTTTTTGTAATAATAATAAAATTAAAAGTTATTAGAATTAAAACTACCAATTAATATGAAAACAATGGATAAAAGTTATAAAAAAGTTATTATTATTCTTTACAAAAAATAATTCAACGTCAACCCAAACTTTTAGAGGTTCATTTAATCAGTTATTTCATAATAATAAATGCCAATGTAACATCTTTTATTACTTTGAAAACGCCAGCTTTACTTGAAGCATGTTTTTTGTAAGAGGAATGTTGAGTGATGAGATTTTTCAATGCCAAGGTATAAAACTAGTGGGAAATTACTCAAGACAGTTGAAGGAGTATAGCGAAGAGCGTTCAAACCGCAGAGGCGAGTATAAAGGAGTAGATGAGTTTAAATTCGATTCGAGTAGAACAAGTGTCATTGATGAAGCTGTAGTGTTATGTTGACAGTCTTCATGTGTCATTGATGAAGCTGTAGTGTTATGTTGACAGTCCTCTTGTATCATTGAAAAAGTTTTAGAGATATAAGGTCCAGAGTGTCACTACTTATAAGAACAACGTACCGTAAACGGTGAGTACTATTCTAAGATTCACCAGCAGAGTGACAGCCTCAAGGCAAGGGAAAATCGTCAGGGCACTCTTTCTAAAGGTGTAATTCTCTTGTCTGACAGCGAACAGACAGACAACCTTCTGACCCTACCACTACTAGAAAATGCGAAGCTTTCGAAAGTTGAGTTCAGAAGTATTGCTATAGTTTTATACTACCAAGGCTGATTCTTATGAGGCATGAAGCTCAACAACAATGCAACTTTCAAAAAAAGTTTTTCTTTTCTTTATTAAAACATTTCGGTATACGAATAATTCAAACAGTAAGGCAAATACTTTATGTTGCAGGAATAAGAAAGTGGGAGAAGTCTACAAATGTTATATCTACGAAGTATACCATGACTAAAGCCTAAGATTATGGTTATAGGAAAATGATCACTTTGATATAATTCTTCAGTTTCTCCATGACTAGTAGTAAGACACACAGATGCAGATGCGAAACTAAAGCCAATAGCACTTAGGGATCCAGTCGCAGCACTAAAATAGACATAAGTTTGTATCATCTAGTACCTACGAAACATCTACTCCCTTTTGACAACTTCGTCCTGAGCCCCACCACATGTTGTGGCGTGGCAATTAAAGTCACCTAATAACATTATTGGTGTTTCGTAACTGATTTATTAGTGTACGAAGTTCTTGCTGACTCCAGCTTGAGTTAGGGTTATAAAAGGAACAGACAGTCAATGGTATTGGATACATTAATTTTACTGTTACAGCTTGTAATGGTGTGTTTAACTGTACTTCTTTACTGTATTTTATCTTCTAGAAAAATAGCTACACCTCCTTGTGCCCACCCCCCTTCCACAAATTGTATATCCTTCTGTAAAGATTTGTAGCCCCTTAAAAGAACTTCTATCCAGTTTTTTGTCTCTTGTATACAGAGTCCTAATGAACTGTGTTTTTCCAGTAGATGTTTGAGGTCTAGTTTCCCGTTAGTTACTAGATTGAATTGTAGACTCAATTCAATTAAAATTGAATGGTAGAAATTCTCGTGATCAGTCTCGAGGAGGTTGAGAAGATTGATGGCAAATTCAATGGACGGACCTTGCGCTCGGAGGTAAGCACCCGTGATCCATATGTCATTGCGTTATCTGAGGGCTAGAGTTTGAGAGAAAATGGAGGTAACACTTTCTTTCACTTGAGATTTCCAGTTTCTCTGCTCTTGAATCCAGTGAAGAGCAGTGAACGTCTTCGAGTACTGGTTGAAAAGCCGCCACACGATCTTTAGTACACAAGTTGGAGGACGGCCTGAATGGGTTCATCTTCAATTGTCTTTGAATTGTTAGATTCAGCGGTAGACAGTCGAAGGTGGTGGGGTAGTGTCACCATACACATTACTCAGGGCAGCCAGAATATCTACTTGCTTCCACTCAAATTCGGTATCAACTCTTGATATTGGTGTGAATCACAATATGTAAATTTTCCATAGGTATAACAGTTGAAGATTATATTTTAATATGGGAAATGAACTGTGAATCCATTGCGAGTTCGTCTGATTTGGTCGGCTGTAGCCAATAATGATGGTGGATCTGTGTGGAGTGGTGCCTTTGTTTTGGCTGGAGATACTATTGGGTTGGATATCTGAGGCTTGGTTGGTTGGTTTAGTGATGAGGTGTCTGAGTCTAAGAGATGGCGTGCAGGTTTCAGTTCATCTATACTAAATGATACAATGCCACGTTTCGTTTGACCTTAAAAATTTTATCAGTTTGATTAATGACAGAGTAGGGTTCGTCATAAAACGGTTGTAAAGGTATTTTAACAGCATTCTGTCTGAAAAAGCCCAATGTGCACGTTATGACATCAGAATGTACGACAATTTTAGGTTTAGCTTGATATTTGACAATTTCTGTCATATGGTGTCTAAGTTTGAAGACAAAAATAGAAACATTGATGTTCCATGTATTAGGTCACATAGTAAGCGTATTGTCCCTACATAAACATCTTCAGCAGCAGTAGTTTTAAACTCAGGAATAATATAAGACCGAAGTCCTAGAAGTAAAGGGGATTTACTCGTATGTATCCAGTTATCTGAAAGTTGAGCTTTTGAACTGCTTATGAAACATCTTTCTATTTTCGCATTAGGAGCAGGATGATAAGCAGTTATTTTGCAGTACTAGATGTCAAGCATAGATGTCAAAGCCTGAAATAGCCGACTTTCAAATTGTTTAACGCGGTCTGTAGTAATAATTGAAGGAACTCCGAAGCGTACAATCTATTTAGACATTAGTCCTTGAGCTACCGTTTCTTCTAATATATCCTGGATCGGAATCGCCTCTGGTCAATGCGAAAATCGGTCGATGATAGTAAGGATGTAATGAAACCCATGGAATGGTGGAAGTGGACCAACCAGATCCACCTCCTTGATTTAGGACTTTGAGCCCAGTAAAACATTATAAAAGTCATTATACACAAAACTATATTCGATTTAGTTCATAGACTCCGAAAACAGACACTGGACAAAAGGGGATAAATGGAGGTTGCATGTGAAGTATTAAGATCATCCTGTTATTAGAATGACCTCTTATCTAAAAAATGGCGGCTCTCTCTTGCATTCTTGGGATGAGATTCTATAGAATTAATTAATGTCTTCAAGTCACCTCTTTCAATGCACATTATCTTTTCAATTAATTTCTCTTCCTAACCTCAGATTTTTGTTGGTTTGACTTTGACAAATTTTTAATCTTATTAAAGATAATTACTTATTAGCGTAAATTATTATTTTAACCATGGAAAACGAACTGACTTCTCTTCTTGTGAAGTCACTTACTGTGTGGCATTTGCTCATGTTGAGAAATTATAGAGAAAGTATGACCAAATTTACTTACTTTTGTTTGATTGGAAAGTTTGTTATTCATTTTGTATTAAAGAGTGACGGATAAAATATACTTATTTTATTAAATTCAACGAAACAAGAGTTCAAGTTTTACAATAAAAATAGATATGTATACTGTTACATTGTATAAATTAGTCATCTGAGGTGAAAACTATATCTGACTAGAAAACTATACAAAGTAACAATACTTGCGAGGTACTTTCAAATAATACGCAGACTTTGACGTGAGCGTCTTCAGCTGGTTAGAAGGAAATCCGCTTGTTCGCTAAGTTCACTCAGATCAGCTGATTATAACGCATTTTTCTGTTTGTAGATTTTTCTATTTGTGTATTAGCTACGTGGTTTGTAGTGAAGTAAGGCTTTTTCGTTCGGCAGATTTCAGAATAAATGATCTGAAACAGTAACGAAAGACCTTCTGTAAAATTTCTTGGTAACCATAGAAAATCTGTGAATGAAACTTTTGATATCACTCATACGGCTTACGCTGATGTTGTTATGAAGTAAAGAGCATGTCTCAAGTGGTATGAACATTTTAAGAGTAGTCGACAGTACATTGAAGATGATGAATGCAGTGGATGTGCTTTCACATCAACTGACAACCCTTATCGACAAAGTCAACACCCTGGTGCGGTAAAATCGACTTTTAAATATCATTGATCTTCTTGAAGAAGGTCAATTGAATTTTGCTACAAGATTTTGACCAACAAATTGAAGTGCCACGCCTGCTGATGGACGAACAAAAAGCCTATCGTGTCCAGCTTTGTCAGGAACTGTTTGATCGTTACAAAGTTGTTTAAGGACCAGTAATGAATCATGGGGTTATGGCTATGACATTGACAATAGTCCCAGTGGGTGGGAAAAACATCTCCCGACCAATAAGTCTCGCCAAGTTCGATCCAAGACCAAGGTGATGCAGACATTTCTTCTTCGATGATAATGTTGTTGTTCACACCGAAAAGCTCCCTCAAAAGCCACAACAGTGAAGTTCTGAAACGTTTGAGGGATCCTTCATGAAAGACCTGTCATAAAAGACCAGAAATGTGGAGGAGAGGCGACTGAATTTTTTTAGCACGACGTTACAGATGAGCTCCATCAATGGCGGGTTCTGTTAAAGGTCTTGCATCGTTTGTAAAGCAACAACATCCCAACATCATAACAACTCATTGTTTCTTGCATAGAGAGGTCCTGATGGCAAACACTGGGTACTAAATTGAAAGAAGTTTTTGATCAAGTTGATCAAGTCAATTTCATCAAGACTAGACCGGTAAAAGCACGTATATTCGAGGTAATTTGTGAAAACATGGATTCACTGCACACACACTTACTATTGCATACAGAAGTAAGATGGTTATCAAGAGGTAAGGTGCTTTGACGTGTGCTTGAACTTCGTCAAGAACTATTGGCATTTTTTGAGAAAGAAAATAAAAGTAAATTTTGTGTACTCTTGAAATGTGAGTTTTGGACTTCAAAGCTGATAAAAAAACTGATAAAAAAAAAATGTCGCCCAGAAAAAAGTTTAGTCAAAAAAAATTAATTTCTATAATTATTCTAACAAATTATTGGACAGACCGTCTGTAGAAGGAGGGCAAGGGTCGTGCTTTAAAGTTCATTACCTCGTTTGCAAGTGTTTCTTGATATTCTAATTGTTTCTTGCATAATCTATCTGAGTTTATGGAAAACCTGAACGGTTGAGGACAGGTAAATTTTTTTGTGTAAACAAGTGGAGCTGGAGCTTGTAAAGCGTTAAAGCTTATTTTTCCGGCTTGTTGTTGCGAAAATTCGCAACACAACAAGGAGCATGTTGTAAGGCTCCTTCTCTTTCTGACTTCTGTCATTTCATCCAGAATTACTTGTTCAGTAGTCAAGTTGTAAACGTAAATGTAATCGTAATCGTAACTTGACAACGGTGTCAAGTTGTTCCGTTGTCAAGGAAAAATAGAAATTCCTCCAATATTTATTTATAAAACAAGATAAAAAGTATATAATACGAAATAATAATGAAGACAACAATAAGAATGCAAATGATTATAAAAAGAAAAAGTATAAAAAATGAGGGGGGAAAAATTAATTAAAGGTAGAGGTTAAGACCAGGAGGAGAGCGAGCCCCAAGGAGGCATATGAATGTCTCACCCTCTTCAGAAGCTCTAAGGATGACATGGGAATTAGACTCAGGGATTTGTTTGAGAATTTGTACCCTGAAACAATCATTGAAACGGTGGTCATAGGAATTAGCTCCCATATATATATATATATATATATATATATATATATATATATATATATATATATATATATATATATATATATATATATATATATATATTTACATTAATATTGCATATATAAATATACTAATATTAATATGTATATATAAACTAGAATTTTCAAAAGAACACTCAGAAAGGAAATCACTGAATTCACTATTATTTTGAAGTCCTCGTCGTCAGGAATAGATGTGAATCGCTCCAAAGACTGATAACGAATGGCTTGGCGTTCAAACAGAAGCACTCAAACAGTGTAGCCAAGTTTCGGAGGAAGAGGCTACACTCAAGGAAGATAAAGGAAGGCTTTAAACAAGAAGGATAAAGAAAAAGAGCCAAATATAAATTAAATGAATGAAAACATCTAACTAAAATAAAGTTAAAAACTAATAACAACTTGTAGAAAAAATAAATAAAATACATTAAAAAATAAGGGAACAATTAACGATTGAGGTTAAGTCCAGGAGTAGATCTACCACCCAGAAGACTAATGAGTGCTATGGAGAGAGGTAAAGGAAGGAACAGGATTGATGATAGGCCAAGTAAGACATCCACGATGTCCACATTGAACCATACCACCAGTATTTTTAGGAGGCTTAGGAGAAGAGATGTGAGAAAAGATAGATTGAAGATTAGCAGCTTTGCGATGGAAAAGAATTAAATGACGTAAGGAACTGATCTAACTCATGCTTACCATGGGGCCCCATGTTAGATTAGTACCTTACGTGATTTAATTATTTCTCTTCATCTATTTCCTTTATCCATCAAGTGTCCAATAACCACATTACATTTTTTCAATATTCAAAACTATTTAACAATAATTTTATGCTTAATTGACTTTATTTTTTTCCCAGAAAGAGCTGGGTAAAGAAATCAGTTAAGATATTTTTTATGCTGATATATTCTATACAATGTGTACTCATGCACTACTCCAGAAACTCTATAAAAAAAACTAAGCTATTAAAGTCCCAGTGTAACAATTACTGTCAATTTATCCCAAATATATATGTTTCTGTAATCAAGTTTGTCACCATGTCAATTTGTGCATTTTTTAAATGTTATATCTTTAATGATTAAAACAGTTTCAACAGAATAAATGACGTCAAAACCGTTTTGTGAGTAACAGAAGAGAATATATGTAAATTGTGGGGAAGCTAAGAGCCCATAACTGGCCTTCTTCCCATGTGTTCATCTGGCTTGTGTCAGATTATCTCTTCACACTATCTCCTCCCACATTAAGCTGGCTTCTTTCGTATCGCTACTTCTCCAAATAAACAATTTCAATAATATGCATATAAGCCCTTTTTAAATGGCAATTGAATTTATTTTTTCTTATCGAAAAATTAAATAAAAACCATTTTTCTTTTATTTCTTCATTGCGTACTCAATATTTATTAGATATTAATATTTTTTAAACTGTTCCATTATTAATTCCAATAACAAGTACTCAAGCAAAAAAAAACCAACTTCAAGTTATAAGCGTTATACGTTTTAAGCGTTTTGACTCACCTTAAGTCTATTTAAAAGTTTTTTGATTGATTGATAGATTGTGTATATGTATGTGTTTTGTGTGTGTCTATGTGTGTGTGTACGTATGCATGTTTCATGTTTTACATGTACCACTTTATTGTATAATATGTAATAGATGCAATTTAACCATTTATACTGGCATTTCAAATACAAAATATTTGACTTTTACATATTTACGATTACATTAGAAAGATAGATAAATATTTACAAAATTGTATAATTCGTACAGCGGATGGAAGCTTAATTCAGCTATGATTTCAGCCATATTTACAATTTATTTACGAAAAAGAGAGTTATTATAACTGGACAAGGTCTATTTCGTTTACGAATTTAGCAAATGTGCTTCGTAAATCACTTTGTAGATGCTACTGCTTAGTTTGTCGTCACACTTGACTACTTGTCGCAGGAGTTGATGGTTGTATCTGTCAAACAAGACAGCAGTTGTATAGTAAATGATCAGATTACTGAGTTCCCTGTTTACAGAGGGTACAGAAAAAGAGGGTAATTTGTTGACCAGCTTTTAACATCTAAGTTTGAATAGAAAATTTGTTCTAAACTGTTTTCATTGTCACGAGTAACTCATACCGTAGAAGTAATTGTTCTGCTTTAAGAAATATGTTTTATACCTGAAATTATATACTGTATCATGAGATAATGTTTGATAGCTATGAACCATTCGTGTAACAATTATTGGTTGTACTCTGTTAACATTTCTTTTACTATATTCTACATAATATTAAACATACATATTAATATGTATATGTAATACAATAAACATATATTAATTTACACATAATATAAGCTAACAATACCATGACATTATCGAAATTCTCCAGCAGGTCGATATATTTTTTATGTGACGACTGAATTATTTTCATAAACAACATAAAGTACCTTACCTTTTTATCGGTTTTGGTTCCATTTATATATATTTATTGGTATATACTGGTGGTACATAACAACAACATGATCTAATTTGTCATTGAAAGGTGTGCCAATATTTAGGTTTCACTGGTTTTTTAAAACTTTACCGTCTATGTTTTCTATTACTCCACCCTTGGAGACAAAAAGTATGATTTTTATGTCCTCTGATTTTATGTATACTGTTGTAATTCCTACAATAATGCAACAGACTTTATATGAAACTTTGATGCATAAATTATACATGAATAAGGTCTAAGAACATCTCCATAATTATACAGAAACAAAATACCAACCAATACGTTGACCAATGGTTATTAAATACAAATAATAACTTTTAAAAAGTAATAATTGTGTTCATTTGGACTGGAAATAGTAAGGAAAGAAACGGCTTTTACGTTATCATTTCTAACCAAACAGAAGCGATGAGTGATTACATCTCTGACAGATATATCCGACCAGCCAACCGACTGACCATGCAAAAAGTTCAACTGTTTGAAAAGTTACGTTTTCCCCCCCTACTCTCTTGCATAGTAGCAGCTTTCTCGTTTATCATCAAAACTTATACCTTCCCCAGCTATGAAACCAAAATACCAAATTCATACTGAATGAAACGAAAATCTGTAAATATGAAAATAAAATTGAATCCTCTAAGCTCTTTTTATTTCTAATACCTGGACAATATAACAATTTTTTATATATTTATAATAATTTTTGGGTGGGGGAGGCCCAGTAATAGTTGAGTTGCCCCGGGCCCCGCACCTCCTAGGGCCGGCCCGGGTAGTATTAGCCTTTTTAGTTGTATTACATAAAATATTTGAGCCCAAGAAATTACTTGGAGTGAAATTTTAATTTCATTTAGATACGATTTATAAGGATTAAATATTTTTAAAATCAGAGTAGGTTTGGGTTTGTCGTACAAAGCGTAAACCTCACTCAGAGGTCAAGTTGTTTTTAGAGATATAAGTAACAGTTTTAACAACTCAGATAAGTGGAAAAAACTAAAAACCAAAAGAGATATCCAATACTTGTCTAGTCTTAATCGTAATATCAAATGTACATCAATTCTATATCCAAGCTGACCAATCCGAAGCAGGAGTAGTAGTATTGGGACATGTCAGTCCATTACGAATGACAAACGACCGATATCACATCGAAATTTGTTTTTGTCTTAACCAATAAAACATGTTATTCTAAAAGAGGTATATTTAAAAAAAATATTTTTTTAAATATATACTATTTTTTTATCTAAATATAAATCGTGATTTAGAAGAAAATTAGTAAGTTAGTGATATTTAAAACACAGACCTAACGGGTTATTAGACGTCTATTAATTATAAAAAAATTAAAATAAACCAATTTCAAAGAGATTTAAAACTATTTTATTTCAATAAGTTAGTTATTTCCCAGTTATATGTCTTAATAATGTATGCCTTAATAATAATTAACGTTATGAAGTAACCCTGGTATGCGCATACTGAAATTTTAAAGAAACAATATCTGATTGTATTAATCGTATGTACATTAAGGTTGGTAACAAAAGAATTTATTATTATGAACTTATTCTACGAAATGGCGTAAGCAGGGTGTAGTGAAAGATGCACCCGACAGGGCTACAACTGTGTTAGGGTCGCAAAACAGTCCTAACAGTCCCTCGACAGTTCACTTGTTTTTTGTCATCCATCGCTCAGCACCTTTGTCTTTTGAACAATTAGCCAGAGGCACGTCTTATTTATCACATTCCCTCTTCTTTTCACATTCCTAGCCTACGTTCACATGAAATGAAAAGATCAGTCAATCACAGCTTCAGGAGAATGGTGACGTGGATGTTTTCGCTTTTCTGCCTGACACAATTATTAACCCATTTTCTATAATATCAATACAAAAAAATTTTACCAAAACATTAAATTATAACGGTGTAATGGGTACGAGTAAAATCTATATACTTATAAAAAACTGTGATAACCTATCTTGTTTATTTGATTGCTTGCCACCATGCATTGTCTGAATAAATAATAAAATGAACTTAATTTTGTTTGATTCAAACTCACAACCTTTACATTGGAAGTCCAGTGCGCTATGCTCTGGGCTGTGGGGGCTTTCTTATAAAGCCTCTGATATAAATAACATAAGAATTGTATAAGTCAACTAAACACGATGCCTTGGATTTTGTGCACAGGTGTAACTTTAAATACCTGTTAATTTCAGTTTATGCTGGATCATACAATAAATATTAAAGAAAACAGTGAGTAATATATTATTGTACAAATAGCGGCATTAAAAAGAAAGAAGAAAGAAAAATAAATTCTCTCAATATAAGTCAAGTAAAATTACTGACTCCAGATGTAAAATTTATTTCTGTTATAGAATAAACCTAACCACTTTTTTTAATGAAAGATCTTAGTCCCATTTTTGGAATCTTATTGTTGTTTATACGATGTTTTTTTTTATTGAACGTATTTACTTTTAATTCTTGGCGCTACTCTCTGCGCCAAGGGGACTTTTTACACTTAACTTCCAAAACATAAGCATGAATTCAAAAAAGGAGCTCATGTCATTTGTATGAGAAATGCTGATCTACCGCGCTTATATAATGAAACAAGACTAATAACTGAGAAGCTTTAAGATAAAGTCTTTGTTTGTAAAATTATCGCATCACGGTTTCAAAAAGAAATAGTTTTAATAGTCCATAATTGAAATTTATTTTATCTAAAGAGGGCAACATTTCTTTTTCAAGGTTTCAATTAAATATTCAGTTAGCATTTGCCATGATTATTCATAAGTCTCAACAGAAAGTTTTAGTTCGTTTAGGTAAAGCAGTATTTCAACGTGGCCAAGTACATGTTGCTCTCAGTAGGGTCATTTAGAGTTTATCTGTATTTACGTGAACATGGGTGCATTAAAAATGAAGGTGTTGGATGACCCAAGAGGTCAAGAGTAGTCTATTAATTTATAAAATTTGCTAACCTCTTTTTAGCACAAAGGTACCTACGTTGTATATTTCTTTTATTTTGTCATTATTGAATATTAATACAAATTTTTATTGCTATTTATATTATTTATTCATATAAATAATTTGACGAATATTATGTACACTTGCAACTCATTTTAATAAGGTCTTTAATACTTAAGACTCATTAATAGCCTTTAATATACTGCTTTCTATTATATTTTTTGTTGTTACATTAACATTTTTAATGTTTTTGTTGTTTATCATTCTTGGGCAGCGGTAGTTAGAAAGGTGACCCTTCAAACGTTATGTAACTGATTCTAAATTTATGAGAACAGTTTCGTGAGGTTAATTCAAATTGATGAATATGCATAACTTGCATTTTAAATCCAAGTGGTCCTGGATTTCATATAAATATTTAAGAAGAACTTTTCTTCAAAACTATAGCTTAGAAAAATTGAATGTTATTTTCTGAAATATATTTCATGTAAATTTGTTGTTATTATATTGTATATTATATGTAGTGGCAAATGTTAATCTGCCTAAAAACAGTTGGCCTTAGGTCATGTTGACCGAAGATCCAAGCAATAGTGGCACCCCCCCACGCCCTTCTGTCCGCACTGCCGACTCCGTTATAGTTATTGATCTGCCTGATAAGATATGTTCTACAGGCTGCAGAAATACAAACATGTAGTCATCTTATAACATATCTGCATCAACAACTACAAAAAATGTAATGGAGTATTTATTTTAATATTTCATATATTCAATGTATCAAAATTCAAACTGAAAAAAACTTTAATTTCAAAAAATCACTGATAATATGCTTGAAATCACTACATTTTGAAAGTCTGTTTAAATAGTTAATATAGAGGAAAATTCAGAATTAACTATTGACTGTAGTGTAAATATAGAGAATAGTTAGTATAGGACTACCGTGTGATCAGATTAAAAAAAATGCATATAAGTAAAACAATTTCAAGGCAAGTATAAAGTGAGATGATATGTTGGGTATATTGGATTGGTACGGAGTCTCATAATACAAAGACTCCTTCCACTTTCTGGAACTCTTTAATAACCCCTTTCTGTAGACCCAACGTAATCTATGCTCCTACAATGTCACTTAGCTTTATACTGGTGTTAAACTTGATGAGGTCTTAGATTCCTTCTAACGGTCTCTTACTTCGTAGAACTTTTCCTCGCACATCGTCTACGGGGTTCATAATCCTTTTGGCAAATATTTTAAGTATACCGCTTTCTGATTCAAAGAAAGCTTCTAACTATAACTGAGAGAAACTGTTATGACCACCAGAATAACTTGTTAGTATACCAATTTATTTAAACACTTTTTTTTTTAATCTGTTATCTTTTTCGTTTGCATCTTATAGAAATATTTACATAAGTCCCCAATGCGATTCTAAGCTTGACATTTTTTATCCAAAAAGTTTCAAAGTTTCTATTCTTCTATACCTTTTATCGATAGCATTTATAAAATTTCTAGCACTTCTATTTTCATGCCTTCGACATTTTTTGACTTCGATGTTAGCTATCATTATAACACTGGCATCACTTCAGTCCATTCCAAACCTTCCAACTCTCACTAATGTCAAAAATAGGACAGCTACCACTCATCCCGCACTTAGATATATATCTCTAGACTTATCTCCATCCGGATTCACCGAGTTTGTAATGGATTTAAAGTTGAAAACATTTCCATCTTAAATATTTCACAAACAAATGTCGACTTTGCTAGAAAGGTGAATTATTCCTCTGTCAAATCATGCTAATCCTGGTTCTATTTCTAGAAATAATGCTAGCTGATCTGCGGGAGTAAAATTGTGTACATCTCAGCTACTTGACCTAACTCTTTTTTAGCCCTCACTCAATCAATAAACCAACCTCGTCAAATTGCTAACAATTACTCAAGTAGCTCTAGAAACTGTTCGTACCGGTTGGGCTTTACTAAATGTACTTATTCTATGTAAGTCCGAGTTCTTCTACTCACAAACTATGTTTACCCCTTCCCCTCAAATTTACCAGTTGACTTCCATACTTGCTCCCACGGTCTATTCTTTAATGATTGTTACAATTCACAGATTTTACATTCGATTTTTTCTGAAGATAAGTCCGTTAATCAGGGAGCTTTCTGTGATCCACACAAATATTTGGATCCTCGGTGTTGCAACAGGCTACAACCTTAAAAGATGAAAACTTTTTTCATTATTTTCTTGTATTTCATCACACATTTAATTTGGTAGTTCAAATTTCAAATTTGTTTTTATACTCATCAATTTGTTTAATCTCTTATTTTTTTTTTCTACTCTTATTTGTACTTTTTTTCATTTTCGCTCTCTATTTCTCGTGATGAAGGTTATACCAAGAATTAGACTCTAATGTGCGTATCTATGTATGTCTCTATACTTTATTTTTAAACTTATATATATATATATATATATAGTTCAATATAGGCAAAGAAACATAGAGAAATCAAAAGAACACACTTACAGTCTCTAATTTTTGGTTTGAACCGTCTTCAGGAGAGATAAGAGAGGGAAACCAAGCGCACTGGTTCAGAGACGGTTGGGAAGATATAAAATTTAAATAATATTAGAAAGTATAATATTATTTCTAGAATACATATATTCGTAGAAGTTGGGAGGACTCCTTCTTGAATGAGATATTTAGAAAAGGCATATCAGTTTTTACACTGTTAAATTGTGTACAGAATTTGTCCAGTCTTCTGAAACACTTCTCATATTCAGGGTTTCTTAGTTTAAAAATAAATTCACCATAGTTATCACCTTTTACCTTGTCAATTTGTGTAAAGAACTTTCCTTGTCTTCTAAAAAACTTCTTTTATTCGGATTTTTTTAGTGTAAAATAAGTGATAAGATTGATGAGTAATAACGTTTTCATTGTAAAGGCACTCTCTTTGCTATTGGCTGGGCAAAAACTTAAAAAAATTTCGCAAACAAAACAGTCATTCTCCACTGAGCGCGATCGCCACAATCACCCCACCAAACAAATAAACAAAAATCTCTCCGTCTTCTCGTCACTCTCTACTTGCTTCTCTCTGCTGTTGCCCTCGATTGAGACCACTCTGTCTTTGTTTTCTTTTTTCATATGTTGCAAGCTCAGCTGTTACTAAGCACTTAAACTTTTTCAGGGTTTTTAATACAATATATTTCTCAAACACAATTTAGCGTATAACCCAGAAATTCGTTTTTACACTGAGAGAGAAAAACAGGATAGATTTGAGAGAGTTAGCTAGGATAGCGAACCAATACCTGGTGCTCTGGGATACCAGGAGTAGCGGCATCATTGTGAAAGAAACGTTCGTGTGTAAAGATGCATACATTGGAAAAAAGGAGTTTCTCAAGTATATTCATAAGGATGTGAGAGCAGTGGTGATGGTTTGAGAAGGTTACTGAAGGAGATGAACGTTGACAGCTATCTGGATGATGTGTTTGTGCATAAAAAGGATTGGAAGGAGAATGTAACTATACTTAAAGATCTCTTTGCTAAGTTCAGATATATTGCTGGTAGTAACAATAGTATCCACCTGACTCTGGATCACGTAACACTGCAGTATCTCACAGGACATGGAAATTTTGGGTCCTACTTTGAGAGATTCAAAATCAAACATAGCGCAGTGTGTGACTGTGGGCACCCGGCGGAGACGGTGCAGCATATCCTCGAATCATGCCCCAAATACAGTAGAGCGAGGTTCAACATTGAATTATCATTGGGCTCAGCCATGTCAAACTCATATCATATTGTATTGCTAAAAGAAAACCACCCAGTGTTCCTGGATTTCATTTACACAATCAACAGAATGAGAGCATTAGAGGCAGAGAATCCAGGAAATCGCTTATAGTATTAGGTTTAAGTTTAGTTTAAGTTTAGGTTAGTTGTACTATGATGCGCATATACGACTAATAAAAAAGAGTTACATGAGTTACACGGGATTTTCCCCCCCCTTAGTACCGACATAATACATTAACGAACCCAGTGTAACCGTTGCGCGGAGTAAAATGTCTGTTGTGCGAGTAATCATTTCTGAGTTGCCCGCCTCCGAGTAGTCCACCTTGGGTGTCACCATGTAGAGCATGGGACGCCTAAAGGGCAAATCGTCCAATTGACAACCTGACTTGATTTAAAAGCGCCATGGCTTAACGGCTCAGGCACGCATAAAGGTCAACACAGGTAACAATAGTAAGGCCGGCTACTTGAGTAGATTATACTGATACAAAGCTCACCCAGAAATTCCTATATGTTTTGGAAAAACATTCTATGTGTAAGTTTCATCTTAATTGGGGGCATGTGATACGAATTTCTGGGTCAAAATGCTAAATTTTTTTTGAGAATATTTCTTATTAACACATTTTCACACAAAGAACTATATATCTCACAAAGTTCATAAGATCTATTAGACGATACAGATGAATTTTAGAATGATTAAAAAAACTTTAAATATAAATCAACCCACATACATCCAGACATTTTAAAAATATCAAAAATCACAGTCATACCACTCAAGCGGAGCAATTCTCTCTTGAGGACGTCAGATGTCGAAATATTAAGTAGGTTTTATCTGTAACTGTCTGTTATTTTTATTATTCTATTGTCAATATATATATATATATATATATATATATATATATATATATATATATATATATATATATATGTATATATCATTACTTTGAAGGTTGAAGAAGAAAAAGATTATCATGAGCAAAAAAATTTGTATTGTACTCGTATTTATATACTAGCAGACGTGCCCGTTTTCTACGGGTATTTAACAAACATTTTGAGATGATATGTGGTATTCCAAAATATTATTAGAAATAACAGAATAGTAGAAAATAACATTAATAGTACAGTCAATAACTGTCATTAGATCTGGAGTTTCGTTTAGATAGTTGAGTTTTAATATAGCTCAAATTTGATTTTATTCTAGGCATACTTCTTATTTTGTATGCGGGTAGTTAGAACTCACTTTTTTAAAGAGAGCAAATTATGATAAACGCAAACAAAATTAAAATCAATTAACAATATTTACTTGCTGCAGTAAAAATACTCATATATTTAAAGACACATACATCTGTATACCCTTCTAGCTAGGCAAACACAGTTTAAAACATACTTCGCTTCTACATTGAATTTCCAATCCATTTAAATCTTAGCTTTTATGTTAGACATACAAAAATCTACTGTCAAAGTTTCAGCATGCTATCAATTATGGTGGCTGAGTTTGGTTGTGACTAAATTTTTTGACAAACAAACAGTCAGAAATTTTCCTACGGGTGGATTCGGTTTCTCTAATACATAAAACGTAAAGATAACTTGAAATAAGTCAGTTCAAGTTAGCAGTGTACAGAAGAGATTTCTTTTATTTATATATTGATTTATTAAAATAATTATTTGTATATTTACTTTGAAAGTCGATGCTAAAAATGATTTCCTTCAGAGAAAAAAAACAATTATTTATTATATGACAACAATCAGCATCTTCTGAATAATATCCATTATAATTGTCGATCAACAATAAATGTTACTAAAGTAGTAATACTGTTTTTCGATAATGTTCTATATTAGAATTCAAATTGTGCTGTCCAATTTAAGTTTGTTTCCTTGTTTCTAAGAAAAACTCTTCGCAATTTAATATTTTCTCTGTTCTATAAAATATTATTTTTATAATAATATAATATTTGTTATCTGCAGCTGGTGGCAGAAGTCTATGATATAATCCTTATTGATGAGTGTACTGTTCACTTGCTTATTGGGATCAATTACGTTGTTAGGTGGTATTAGCATCATCTGCTCAGAAACATGTGCTAGTATTGATGTTACTGGCAGACAAAGGTCAATCTGCTGTCTGCCGGTACCTAGGAAGACAACTCTAGCAAGCACCATCAATAACCTAGACGGCATCACTGAGTACCAGACTTTAACTGAAATGTTCCTATCATTGCCTTTGGAGCTTTAAGCACTTGTTTTGTTTCCTTAATCGTCAACCATCTTTGATAATGTGTAAGTCATTATGGTACACAATAAAACTAAATGTTTTGTATTTCAGGTGATGAAATGAATGAAGCTGGTTTCTACTGGAGTAATGAAGTTGATAGTTGGACAATGGATTGTGGTCCTGCGGAACAGCTACCAGTGATACGAGTAGTCAAAAGGAGAAACACAGCTAATAAAAAGGAGCGACGTAGAACACAAAGTATAAACAATGCTTTTGCAGACCTGAGGGAATGCATTCCCAATGTACCAGCCGACACCAAGCTATCGAAAATTAAAACGTTAAGACTTGCCACTTCTTATATATGCTACCTAATGGGCGTGCTAGAGACTGAAGACCCAGGTCAGGGCTTCAACGCCGACCTTGCACATAACCACTCATCATCATCTGTCTACCAGGTCTAGTCAGAATCATCTTCTTAGAAATGTCTTTCTCTACTTACTTACCATATTATCAAAATAATATTTATTGAAATTAATTTCCCATAAAATATTATCCCAACAGAAAACGTCTCTCCTTTCAATTTATGAAATCATATTTTCCACTTTAATTATTGAAATTGGATTTTTTTTTTACTTTTAATCATGTTGTTAGGTTGATCTTGATAGTGCGGGTACCACTGGTTATTTATTAGTCTTCATTATACTCCAGTTTCTGGGTAATTTTTATACATTACCCCTGGGTACAAGTTTGGATCTTTGTTTAGGATTTTCCTGAAATGATACCGTATTTATGTTACAAAAATGCTGACTTGTTATAACCAATGCAATCTCTTCCTTAATGAGAGTATATCTGTTAACGATATACTGTAGAAATCCTCGCAATTAACTGTTAAAATACTCCAACTACAAATACAGATGGTGTATCAAACTTATTAAGGTTATTAGGTGAATTGCCTAAGCAGTACTTAATTATAACCTTCATTTAATTTAATATTCAATTCAATAAGTAATAAATGTTACTTAAATGTTTAAAAAACTATATTTATAAAATAATTTAATAATAACATAATACATTTTGTTTAAATAGGTTTCTTTCTCTTAATTTTTAACGTCAATGAGTTTAATTAGTATTCAATAAAACTGATTGATTGCACTGATTTTAAACACTAGATTTTAAATAATGATCTCAGTCTTATTACAAACCGTATAAATAAAATAACTAATAGTAAATATTGTATCATTTTTATTTTAGGATAAGTAAATCAAAATCATCCTTTATGTGCTGCTTAGTTATCACTAAAATTAACACACACACACTTGAAAGTCCAGTTGGAACATACATAGAAAACCTAGAACAGATTGTAAATTTATGGACTGTAAATTTACTGTTCCATAAGTTTGTACCTGTCGATGAAGTATCAAAGGATTTAGAGACTCAAAAAAGTATTAGAATTGAAATCAATAAAGAACTACATACAGTGAACGACATATTTACCCAACCAGAGATTGAGCAAGCAATGTCTACTTTTAAACCTAATAAACCGTCTGGAAAGGAGTTATTTGTGAATAACTCGCTATGAAGCAAAGAAGTTATCTGTAAATTATTTAAAGAAAACCCCATTAACAACAGCAATTCATAATATTTATCTCAGTCAAAGTATTCTTACAATTTGTTGAAAGACAGCAAATACGAGTATAAACTGTATGGAGAAATCAGATACAAAAGAAACCATGCAACCTTCTACGATTCGTTCGATAAGTCTATTGCTAGTAGCTGGAAAGGTCCTTAAACGACTGTCCAGCAACTACAGAGGCAGTGAGGAAGTTACAAAATATACCGAGTAATCTGAGTAGACTTATGGGTGTGAACTTAAATCGTACTGTCACAACGTCAAGGATTTCACCGGAGCGTTTGATGCAGAATGGTAGTCTAGCATACCAAACCTCCGTAAATTGAACTGTCTAAAAAAACTTACAATACTTGACAAAATTTTCTGATCCCATAGCAACCCTCTCATGAAATACAATTTCTAGAACCACGTCAATGACGAAGAGCTTTCAATAGGGTTCAAGTTTAGGTCTAGGGTATTGGAATATTAAGCATGAATCATTACTCAGATACCCTTTTACACACAATTGTTATACACTGGCTTTTGCAGATGATCTTCGTTAATGGCGGTTGTAAAATGTATAACTAAGATACAAGATAGTACCAGAAGTACTTTGATAATCGTTGAAAAGTGGTCAGTAAGGAATAAAACCAAATTTAATAACCGACAATCTAATGAAAAGATAAAAAAAAAATTAATGTTTGCTGAGAGATTTTTAATATTAGTTCTCTTGGGTAAATACAGGAATTGAGGGTAGACTAATTAGCAAAAATGTATGCATTCGACACTACATTATCCACAAGATATTAAAAAAGGACATTATCAACACTATAAAAATGTGCTGAAAAACACTATTAGCGCAGTGTCAAAACAGTTGAAACGACTCGATAACAAAGAACGATATCGGCTTGGTCTGTTAAAAATGGCAGCCTGCATATGTTACCAGGCTACACTACAAAGTATATAACACTTATTATAGATCTATTAGACCACTGTTAGAAAATGAAAGAGCAAAACTGCTTAGTAATATCACTACTCAAAGTCCTCAATGGCCTTCAATAACAAATTTGTAACTAGAAACAACATATTCCAAATATTCACTATATTTATATATAGCATATTCAAAATCGTATTAACAAAGATTGAAATCAGAAAAAATATGGCATTTGCATGTAGTATTTATGTGGAGTATGCAAAGAAACACATACACATACATATGATATATGTATACTTATACACCTATATATATGAAGTTTAAACCACAATAAAAAAGGTTTCCTTGTGTCTTATGACACAAATTTATGTCATCAGAAAGCAAACAAAGTAAAAACTAAGAAAGTAACATAAAAGCTATCAGAAGGAAGGTAACAAATGAAGTTTAAACAACAATGGAAAAAGGAAAACAATAGAAATAAATGCTCTGAGACCTTTCAATGTATGTTATCAGAGCATTTATTTCTATTGTTTTCCTTTTTCCATTGTGGTTTAAACTTCGTATATATATATATATATATATATATATATATATATATATATATATCACTGATCAAACCACAATAAGAAATGGGAAAACAAGACTAAGATCTTTCAACCGTAACAAGCGGTCTTCGTCAAAGTCAAAAACCCAACGGAGTTAAAACGTCAGAGTCAAAAACCCAACTGAGTTGGGTTTTGACTCTGACGAAGACCACTTGTTACGGTTGAAAGATCTTAGTCTTGTTTTCCCATTTCTTATTGTGGTTTGATCATTGATTGTTATTTCACGTGTTTATGTGAAATCTTTATATATATACTAGCAAATGTACCCGTCTTTGACGGAATCAAAAATTCTATTATACTTGGTATTCCAACATATCAATTATAGTATTATACTAATACTATAATTAGAAATTATAGAATAGTAGAAAACACCATTATTAGTACAGTGTTAAACAAATGCCTCTGTATACACTACATTAGCTGTCTGTCCTTCAGGTTCATGGAAGAACAATCAGTTGAAACCTCTGACTATTGAGCAAGTAAACTACAGTTGACCATGTGAGAAAAACTTGGTTTCGCTAACTTGAATTCCTGCGTTAGATAAAGTCTCCCTTTGCGACTTAGTTAACGTCATTGCGAAATAGACTCTGGGGGGACCTTGCAATCATTTGAATGGAAACAGACAGTGGTTCGGAAGACTCCCCAATACCACATCCAGTCATTATGTCCGCCTCTATGGCATATCTGTGTAGAGCACGAACTCAGAGTCGTGTCCCGTTGCACAGTTTTTGGGTCACTCATGTTTCGTAACATGAAATTTGTTACTGCTATAAATTGCAGCATCATTGGTGCTCCTACTTTAAGTTTTTACTCATGAGCAGGCAGTGCAGGAAAAATAAATTCAGGGTGAACAAATTTAATTAGATAATGAACTGCTTCTTCATCACTAATCCAATCTCTTTACTGACTTGTAAGTTCTTTCCTCGGCTTCATATAGCGTAAGAACTTGTTTGTTGATTTCTCATGCCTGTTCATATTAAGGGCTGAGAATTGCTCGTTTACAAAACATTTATTCTCAATAGATAGTAGATCCTTAACTCTGTGAAACACCATTTCAATGATTTCAAATACGCAATATATTCATGTGCTCAATTGAAATTAAAATCAACTAACAATACCTACTTGCCACACCTGTGTATTTTCAAAACAAACTTGTCTGTGAAGTTAGGAAAATACAGCTAAAAGCCCCATAACTTCGCTTCTGTACTGAATTAATAATCTATGTAGAGCCCATATTTTAAGTTAGGCACACACAAATCCAGTGTCAATGTTTCAGCTCGCTATGTCTTATGGTGGCTGAGTTTACTTGTGACAAACATTTTTGCGTTAAACGTCCATAACTTCACTTCTACGTTGAATTTCCAATCAATTCATAGCCTATATTTTAAGTTAGACCTACACAAATCTACTGTAAAAGTTTTAGCTTTATATGTCTTATGGTAGCTGAGTTTACCTGTGACAAAGTTTTGCGGACAAACCGACAAACCGACAAACCGACAAACCGACAGAAATTTTTTTAAGGGTGGATTCGGTTTCTCCAATGTATGAAACGTAAAGAAAACTTGAAATGAGTCAGTTCTAAGCAATGTACAGACAAAATCATTATTTTATTTATAAAGATATATATATATATATATATATATATATAAACTAGAATTTAAAAAAGAACACATAGAAAGGAAACCACTGAACTCACTACTATATTTCGATGTCCTCGTCTTCAGGAAAAGAAGTGAATCGCTCCAAAGGCTGATAACGACTGACTTGGCGTTCGAACTGAAGCACTCAAACAGTGTAGCCAACTTTCGGAGGAAAGGTAGACAGGGAAGATAAAGAGATAAAAGCCAAATAAAAATTAAAAAATGAAAACATTTAACTAAAATAAAATTAAAAGCAGATAACAACTTTAAAAAAAAAAATCAACGATTGAGGTTAAGCCCAGGAGCCGATCTAGCGCCCAGAAGACTAAAGTGCTTCTTCTGGACCTCTCAGAGTAACTTTCGAATTAGTCTGATCAATCTGCCTCAGGACCTGTACACGGAAACAGTCATTAAAACTGAGTCCGTGAGAACTGGCATGAGTAGCAACGGGAAGGTCACTGCGTTTGCCAACGGATGACCTGTGATTATTCATACGCAGGCTTAGCTTGGTGGAAGCCAAACCCACATAAAAAGAATCACACTGGGTGCAATCCAAACGGTAAACGCAGTTACCAGAGGTACAAGAGGTCTTGTGAGAGATAGGGTAGGTGCGTTTACTATGGACAGAGGTAAAGGAAGGAACAGGATTGATGATAGGACAAGTAAGACATCCACGACGTCCACATTGAACCATACCACCAGCAGTTTTTGGAGGCTTAGGAGAAGAGATGTGAGAGAAGATAGATTGAAGATTAGCAGGTTTGCGATAGGAAATGGAAGGTGATATATATATATATATATATATATATATGGTTGGGTCTCCAACTGTCGCTTTGCAATTGCGCTTGGAGTTCATATCTCTACTCACCTGAGGACGGGACGGTTTAACCAAAAATTAAAGACTGTAAGTGTGTTTATCTCTTTACTCTGTATCCATAATTTACTTTGAAACGTTTGTTGTCCTTTGGAACATTTCCTGTTGATAATATATATATATATATATATATATATATATATATAGATGTAGGTTAAAACATATTATTCAGGAATCAGTAAATTCTCCAGGCTCAAATAAATTTCTCAAATCGATGTTTCACTCGAATATATAAAAACAGCAAAATAAAATTTCTCGACTGGACTAAAAACACAATAACGTAAAGAATAGAACACAGACAGTTATAAACAAGAGTCACACGATACTTCGATTGCTTATAAATCTTTGTGTTTTATTACATTATGCTATTATATATGTATATGAAAACATCGCAATATATGTGTTTAAAACCTGAAAGATCATTTAACATAATTATTTTTAAAGAAATCATAAACAGTATGAAATATCATTATACAATTTCACTTAAATGAAGAAGTAACGCAATAGTAAAGTAATGGATTGCAGTGATAATTGGATAAAGTGGGTGTTTGGGTTTGAGGCAAGGTGGTGAATAGCTACTATAATACTAACTAAGTTAGGGAGTTCATTTTCTAAGTGGTTCTCATAGACAGACGTTCGTACCCTTCACACCCACAGTCCCATCTCCATTAGCTTCAATTTCTTTTTACCCAAAATGGTTTCAAAACTCATGGGAATAATTTTGGATATAGTGGCATTTTGAATATTATTAAACAGCATTAAATTAATTTATCTTTTTTGATACAATTGTTTTTAAATATTGACGAATTATGGCTAAAATAAAATCTAGAGTGGGCTGAACTCAATTTTAATAAAAGTAAATAAAATATCAAGCTCATTAACAATCAATTGATGTTTCTTTCTTTTTTTTTTTAATGTAGCTACCGTGTAGATGTAGTATTAAATCCCTTGGTAAAGAATTATCAAACTCATAAATAATCAATATAATTATTACATTTGTTCTATGGTTGACTACATCTATTTTATCAGTCATAAAGAACATGAAATAATTGATCTGAACAACCTGACATGTTATTATTATAAAACTGAAAGTTCGTACACAACCGCTATAACACACTGTGCTTCTTATTGTCGTATCTGAAATCAACTTTCGATTCTAAGTTTTTTAATGAACTTAATAATTGTCCTTAGAGAAAAAACTTTCACTTTAATTGGTTATAGGTATGACTTGCCAAAAATTATTATTCTATTAAAGGTGGTTTTTAAATCCTTTTTGAAATTTATTATTTTCCTTACAAATATAAGTTCAATTGGATGAATTTTTTAGATTAAATTAGACTTGGTTCTAGCCACCTTTTATCCCTCTTCATCCATTCCTAAACTGCATCCTTGAGAAAGTTGGCTTGCGTTTTGTAAAAAGGATCCAGGCCGCAGCAGGTTTTTTCCCACAACCTTTTCCGATCAGCCCTCTGCCTGATTCCTCTGTATTTCCTTGCGTCAAGGTACCTCCATGAGACTTCACTTATTTTTACTGATTTCATAATTATTTTTTGACTTGCACATATACCAAACAGGAGCACCTTTAACGAAATAAGGATGATTCTAATCCATGTAATCATTTGGTTTACTTCAAAGTCCACTATAAAATTTTGTTATAGAAGGGATGTTATCAGGCAACATATAGCCCTAACTAGTAACGCTTGGTTCTATTAAAGTTTTAATATTTTATCTCTTTGAGAGGATTTTTTACTCTAAAAATCTCTCTCAATGGACTGTAAATGGGTTCTTTTTAGATAAAAATCTCTATGTTAGAATGTTACATAAATTTTTCTTGCTGGATGTAAGTTAGATGACAATTGCTCCTGTTATTGCTAGACAGGCTTGTGCTTGAAGTCTGTTAAAGCAAATTTGGGTACCTTTTTCATTTAACTTAGGATACCACACAACATGAATATAATAGCGCTGGTTTTTTAATAGCAATAATGGTAATCTTGTAGAGCGAAAAAGTACACGTACAAACAAAAAAATCTCTTACAACAAGACATCTGTTTTTTGACGTTAGCCAGTGTATCTGTTACATGACTTTTCTAGATTAGTTTTCATCTAAAGAGACTCCAACGTTTTTACATACCTCTGAGAGTTCTAGTTTCTTTCTTCTTGATAAAAGTAGTACTATCATGCATTACTCTTATTATAATAACTAGGTTTGCATATTCTTCCGTATCAAAACCTTGATTATTTAGAGATTCCAGTATGTGGTCCAGAAATAATCACCACAATAAGAGTGATGATAGAACATTTCCCTGATAACACCTTTAGTGGACATAATTTCAGTTAAGGTAGAACCTATACTTTCACTAATTATTCTTTGTGTCAATATTGTATTAATCGATTCTATAGTGCCTAGATTAATATATCTATATATTATTGTTAATTCAATGGATTGGAAGAACGTGTTATGAATTGGGCCTTCTATATTCACGAAACGGCCCAAAGGCACTCCTTTAAGTTTTAAAGATTTAAACACGTAAAATAACAATCAATGGTCAAACCACAATATGAAATGGGAAAAAAGACTAAAATCTTTCAATCGTAACAAGTGGTCTTCGTCAGAGTCAAAAACCAACTGACCTGAGTTAGGTTACGATTGAAAGATTTTAGTCTTTTTTCCCATTTCATATTGTGGTTTGATCATTGATATATATACTTTTTCGTTGGAAATACGATCAAAAACGAACAAATATAGTTCAATATAGACAAAGAAACATAGAGAAATTAAAAGAACACACTTACAGTCTCTAATTTTCGGTTTGAACCGTCTTCAGGAGAGATAAGAGAGGGAAACCAAGCGCACTGGTTCAGAGATGAGAGACTGGTTGGTCTCCAACCGTCTCTGAACCAGTGCGCTTGGTTTCCCTTTCTTATTTCTCCTGAAGACGGTTCAAACCGAAAATTAGAGACTGTAAGTGTGTTCTTTTGATTTCTCTATGTTTCTTTGTCTATATTGAACTATATATATATATATATATATATATATATATATATATACATTTCAGAGTAAACTATAGGTACACAGTAGATAGAAAAACACACTTACAGTCTCTAATTTTTGGTTTAACAGTCATGAGGAGAAAAGAGATAGGGATGCCAAGCTACTTGCGAAGCGGCTATTAGAGACCAACAGTATTAAGAATAAAATAATTAATATGTCACTGTGAAAATAAATACATACTAAGGGAATGATAAACTATAAATATTACAAAATATAAAAATAAAATTATGTTAAAATTAATGAAAACTTAAGAAGAATAGTTTTCATTAATAAATTAAATTAATCATCAAACTAAGGATGATTCTATATCAAGTTCTTATTAGACTTGATATAATGGCATATTTATGGTTTAAAATGGCATATTTATGAGTCAAAAATTTATATGGCGAAATAATAAAATAAAGTGTTAAGTTAAAAATACTGTTAAAGGTTTTTAAAAGTTAAATTTCAACACTCCAGAATCAATAGTAGAAAAAAAAGGTTAAAATCACAATTCGGCTAAAATAGTAATTTTCAAAGAATACAATATTACGAAAATGAACACAACAACGACAGGAGTCATTCTTATGTGAAATATGAATTTGATACATCAAACGGTGTGACTTGTAGCGTGGACACAGACTTTTGGATACCAACTTTGGGGACCTCAAAAAGTAAATTCGTCATTCCAGAAAATCGAAATTTTTCATGATTACTTATACTTCATGAAAAAATATCTTTATAACTTTACATACATAGTAAAGTAAAAATACTAAAGAATTCACAGTTAAACTTGAAGGTTTTTTTTACAATAGAAAAAAAAATAATACTCGAAGTAAAGAATTTTTTTACTATTTAAAAAACAAATTCACTTTCTGTTTGGGGATTTTAACGGATTCAAACATCTTTAGGACCAGTTTTGATTATGTTTGCTATAGTTTTTGGTATGGTAAACTATCTATTGTTTGGGTAATATTTAAACACGGGTATTGTTCTTTATCGTACTTCATGCAGAAATGAGTACTAATTTTAATCTAATCTTTTAGTGATTCTAGAAACTTTAAACTTTGTATTATGTATTGCCTTATTGACCAAAATTTTTAGATTTTGAATACTGGATGAGAAATTGCTACACAATAGAACAACTCTTATGTGCTTTGTGTAGTCATATTTAAGATTGTTCCATACTAATGACTACATTTCTGTTTTTCTTAATTGTCAGTTATCTTTTTGAAGTGAATCTTTGTATTATGTAATTAATGAACAGACCTTTATAAACAATTAATTTTTAAAACTAAGAAAACCTTTATAAGATTAGACTAGATTAAATAATTAGCATTTCTATATAAACCTACAATATGGTCGACAATATTTATTAGAATATTTGAATTATAATATTATTGCAAATATAATGAAAGCAGTAAAGCATTAGTTCAACTTAAAAACAATTTATATCATGACTCCAAAGAGATTTAAAAGAAACAAAATTAAAAATGGTTTTATGTCATAATATTGATATAGCTTCTCGACCACTGATATTTCAAATTCACCAAAAGGGTTCTTGAGGATTTTGGTCATAAACATACAAAATTAAATTATTTTAAAATTATCACTTATTAAATTGTTTTTTAGCCTTGAAAATTCCAAACAACTTTTGGCGAAACATCGGCTGATGATCAGGAGTTGTATGTTTATGACCAAAATCCTCAAGAACCCTTTTGGTGAATTTTATGTCATAATATTTTGTATTTTTTTTTAAAAAAACCCTAATTTTTTGCTGTTTTGAAAACTCATATATTTTAACATCAAGGATTTTACTTTATTATTAATGAAATTCTAATTTATTTTGATTAATGAATAAATTGAATAAATTTACAGAAATAAAGTTGCAATAAATTATGCCAAGATTTAGATAACTGTAATGTATACTTTCATTTCTAAGTTATTATAGACCATGACATTTGTTAATGTATTTTATGATGAATGAAAAAATAATTATATTTCATTTACAGGCTGAATCAGTGAATAAAAAATCAAAAGGTCGAACAGGATGGCCACAACATGTATGGGCACTTGAACTCCATCAGGAGGCTTCATCCCACCCTATGTGAGACCAACCAATAAACTCCACAAAAATAAATGTAGGACTCTTTTGTAATTTGAGTCAAAATCTATTTAGTCATTAGATAAAAGCGCAATGTAATTTTATAAATAACAAAATCTCTGTGAACATGGTGGAAAAATATCGCAAAAAAATAATAGCAGTTAATATATAACTTTAGAACAAAGCCAAACAATATTAATTATTAAAAGCTACTGCTCCAATATTATTCCCTATTTGATGTTTTACTCCTGATTATTACATGATCAGCTTTATTATATAATAATCAGGCATATCTGAATATTTTTATGTACGTTAATATCCATAATAATCACTTACTATTATTTCAATGAATCCAAATTCTCTTTATTGAGGGGCTTTAAAACTCCTCCCAGGGTTTATAATATCACCTAATTATTTTAGTTCTATAAATATATAAATACACCCCCTAAAAACTAAATACAATACAACAACAAAAGAAGGATTATTATATTTAAGTATATCAGGAATATATTTTGGAATTAATCTGACATTAAACATTACTATCAAAATTTTATTCAGGATACAAAAATAAATAAATCTATTAAGTTACTACTTAGATAAGCATTTTAATATGATGAGACACACGTCTTATTCAATCAACATATTTAAATGAATTCTCGTCATCGCATTCTTTTCAAAAGCAAAGTTATCAATCTGATACTATAAGCAGGAATTCTTAAATTAATTTTCCTCTTTAAATCTAATTAGAAAACATTATACAAAATAAATTATTTCTGTAATACAATAGCAATTCTATAAAAGCGATAATGAAAAGCTGATCTCATTAATTCAATCTGTAACTGAATTTATTTTGAACATGTAAATTTGTTAGTTTGCAGAACTATTTATATTTAGGCTGATATAGTAATATATAAATAGAATTAATAAATGATTTATGGTTTGAACCTAGTAAATCGTTGCTACTAAAACACATATTAAGAGATCATGTAATAAAAATGCAACGAACTTCCTTCTTTAAAACCCATTTCTTGGAGGAAAACTTCTTTCATTGAGAGAACATACTTTTTTACATTTATTCAATAGTCACATTATCAATTTAATTATATATATATATATATATATATATAATATGATCAAACCACAATAAGAAAATGGGAAAACAAGACTAAGATCTTTCAACCGTAACAAGCGGTCTTCGCCAAAGTCAAAAACCCAACTGAACCCAAAACCCAACCCAACTTTAGAAAAGTGTGTTAGGATTTGCTTAAGGAAAGGGTTTCCTGCCGTTGTGTTTCCGGCGTGCTTGGTCGCCCTTTCTATTTTCTCCTGAAGACGGATCATCCGAAAATTTGAGTTTGTAAGTGTGTCTCTTTCTCTGTGTGTTACTTTTCTTCGTTTTTGAGCTGATTTGCGTCCAGTTTGGATCGTTTTTTTTCGAATTTTGAGTGAAATATATATATATATATATATATTTCATTGATATGAACCCCAGTCTGGGAATTCACGATCTTCGTGATTGATTGATTCAACCTTTTAAACTATTTTCCTGTTTCAGGGGATAATCAATATAGGTTCAATGTTATGCCATCCACAAAATGTAGTATATTTCCGATAGGTGAGATACTTCAATTGTTCACCAATTATCATTAAACATGAAAACTTTTTTGCTCTTTAAATGTTCATCGTGATCTAGAGAGCAGTAAGGAGATTGATTAAATTGTTTATCGATAACGCAGGTAGGAAAGTGGTAAGTGGTTACCGGTTACAGGGACCACCTGGTCCTGCTGGGTTGAGTAAATCAGACGCTGTTTGAGTAAAGTTGGCTGTTTTCTAAGTGAATATCCATACTTCACTTTTGTTTTTAATTAGGAATACTTCTACAATTTTAACCTGTGGTGATATTTTCTTCATTTTGTTATTTTTATATTTGCTACTTTATAATTAAATTAAGAAGTTACTTTCAGCCTCTGCAATGGAGAACCCATTCACTAACATAAATTCACCTATATATTTATTGACACGTGCTGGCACAATGTGTAAACCATTTGGAATGACTTTTTGCCAATTCCTACTAACGTGTTACCACGCGAATAATATAATGATGAAGAAAGATGACATCAAACCACTCATTTTTATGTAGATAACTATATAGTCATAATACGAAAACTGATTAATTTAGAAATGCATCTGAAGAATAATCACAACTAATGTTTATAATAGAAAGTTCTATATTAGGAAAATATTTCCCTGATGTAAGAATCAGTATGAATGGCGAAAAAACAGAAACCTTAATTGAAAAAAAAGTAATCAACATAACCTTAGTTATGTTGATTGCTTTTAGTGTCTCAACAATTAGTGTGTAAATCCAACACACTTAAATACTCAAGCATTCAGTGTATTGATTTCTAAAATTCAGAAATCAATACTCTGAATAACGCTCACCTCAATTCTGAGGGTGAATGTACGCAACGATTTAAATATCGTTACCAATATAAAATGTAACGATCATATCAAAACCTTAAGAAATAGAACAGTCACGAATAAGTGTCAAAACTGAGAGCTTTTTATCGCTAACATAAAGAAAACCTAACAAGAATTTGTCAGCAATAGATATACAAAATTATTATAAAAAGCATCCATCTTAGTTCGCTTATCTTCCTTACAAATCTACCCCAGATTTGGAACAATTCTATTCCCAATCACAAACTGATTCTGTACAAATCACAAATTGCATTCTGTACAACTGTAGTTATAAGGGGAAACAATATACTTTCCTATAATCACAATTGTGCAGAGCTTTCTGTTTACTATTGAGAATGGAATTGTTCCGCAACTGGTCGAGTTGAAAGGAAGACAAACTAGGAAAGACTTTTGTAATAATTTACTAGCAACCTCTGTGGTATTAACAGTAATATTTTATTATAATGGATATATAGAACTATTTGACACCATTTCAAAAGAACCTGCAGAACAGAAAACGAATGAAAAAGCTCATGAAACTTACTCACTAATTACACCGCGGAAATCAGTACTCTAAATGATAAAAAATGAACTAAAATATACTGAAAACCATCATTTTTGGTACTGTTAAATAGAAAACAATAATGATGTACCTCTAGTTCAGTGATAGCGAACCTATGACCCGTGGGTCAGTATCCTACCAACGTACGATTTTTACTGACCCACGATTTTTTGGCAAACATTTCTTTGTTTACGTGGGTTCATTTAGAATTTCTTATTTGTATGGATAATTTATATTCTATTTGTATTGTTTTCAAGCACTATATTGACACAAAAACAATTTAAATGCTGGCTATAACTTTCAATTTATCATTACAGTTCTAAAGTTGCGCAAATGACAACAAATGCGTTTGCACTATTTAAAAGAAATCAAAAATCTTGAAAAAATATCAAATAAGTGATATAATTTTATTTATATTTCTGGGTTTTTGACTCTGACGAAGACCGCTTGTTACGGTTGAAAGATCTTAGTCTTGTTTTCCCATTTCTTATTGTGGTTTGATCATTGATTGTTATTTCACGTGTTTATATATATATATATATATATATATATATATATATATATCAATGATCAAACCAAAATATGAAATGGAAAAAAAAAGACTAAGATCTTTCAACAGTAACAAGCAGTCTTTGTCAGAGTCAAAACCCTGACTCTGACAGAGTCGGGTTAACAAGCAAAGACCGCTTGTTACGGTTGAAAGATCTTAGTCTTTTTTTTCCATTTCATATTATGGTTTGATCATTTTGTTATTTCACGCGTTTATGTGAAATCTTGTTATGTATATATACGTATATTAATACATATTTCATAATACATATTCTATGTAATTTCCTTACTCCTTGATCATTCAAACTCTTATCATTTGCACCAAACACTTAATAATTGTAAATACCACTAAAAAAATTTAAAAACTTAAAATTAAAAACTTTCAAACTTAACTCTGGTGCAAACGGGCATTAGTGACCTCGAACAAGTATTAGAAAAAATATGAGCAGAATTTGAATCACATCTCAAAAAGGTTCGTCATCCCTGCTCTTGTTTCTTACGCGAGTAACCCACATCTTGGCATCCCATTCAAGCCACAACGCCAAATTTAACCAGATAACGGCTGGCAGCAGCAAATAAAAATTAATAAAAACGTTAACACCGATTAAAAATTTCAAAAGCCCTCTTCAAAGAAAAGCAAAAGTCCAGCATAAATATTGAAGAAAATAGCCACCAGATTTTAAAATTGTTCCGATCTACTCAAGTCAGGAGAGGACAAGATATTAATTCCTTTAGCCATTAAACCATCTTCCTACTGCATTATGAACTAACAATATTATTCCCCTATTGCTTTCGCAATCAACTATATAAATAAGAAAATGATTCGTTACTACGTGAACAGTGAAAACATGTCTACTATTGAAAATATGTAATATTATGTGATTGAGATAACAAGAGAATTATTAATCTAAACAGAGAAGAATAAAACGATCCAAACTGGACGCAAATCAGCTCAAAAACGAAGAAAAGCAACACACAGAGAAAGAGACACATTTACAAACTCAAATTTTCGGATGATCTGTCTTCAGGAGAAAAAAGAATGGGCGACTAAGCATGCCGGAAACACAACGGCAGGAAACCGTCCCGTCCCGGTAACCGACTCGTGGGAGAAAGCGAGTCTCTTTCTCTCTATGTTGCTTTTCTTCGTTTTTGAGCTGATATATATATATATACATATATATATATATATATATTTCGTTGAACAGCTGACCGTATTTCGCTGATGATCATCAGCGAAATACGGTCAGCTGTTCAACGAAATATGCTTAAAAGAAGGACTGCTTCCAAATTTTACAAATATATATATATATAAAGATTTCACATAAACACGTGAAATAACAATCAATGATCAAACCACGATAAGAAATGGGGAAACAAGACTAAGATCTTTCAACCGTAACAAGCGGTCTTCGTCAGAGTCAAAAACCCAACTCCTAACTAGTTGGGTTTTTGACTCTGACATTAGACCGCTTGTTACGGTTGAAAGATCTTAGTCTTGTTTTCCCATTTCTTATTGTGGTTTTATCATATATATACATGTATAACAAGACCTCAGAATAAACAGGTGAAATAAAAATGAACGTCTAAACCCTAAAAGACTTAAGTATTTTTTCCGATTTCTTACTGTGGTTTAGACGTTGAGATATATATGTATAATTTCAAAGATGTAAGAGCTTTATTTTTAATTCCCAATAACAACATGGGTATAATCAATTTGGATTTTACACCTTTATCTCTAATAAAATGAAATAAGCATTTCATGCTTATATATACATATATGAGATATATATGTATAATTTCAAAGATGTAAGAGCTTTATTTTTAATTCCCAATAACAACATGGGTATAATCAATTTGGATTTTACACCTTTATCTCTAATAAAATGAAATAAGCTTATCAATTTCAAAAATTTTACTAATCTCTTAATTAGATTCAAAATTCTTCATTTTTTTTATGACTGAATTAAACATTTAAATTTTATAGGTAGTAGATGTTTAATAATAGTTAATACGTAAACAAATTACTTGTTTGTTGAAAACTCTATAGATGGTATTAGAACTTTTTGATACAATCAGAAACAATTACAGAGGACCTGGCCTGCATCTCAAGAAAGATCATTTTATATTTCTATCATCACGTTACTACATCTTCGAATTGAGTAAATATGAGTTGTTACATCATACATATGAGTAAAATGATAATTAATATTAGAAATATAATATACCGTCTTCGGTTCAAGATGGGTGACACCCGAAACCGGTCTGAGAGCTACAGCAGCAGTATACGAGGTAAGACGGTATATTATATTTCTAATATTAATAATACTAACCTCCGTGGTAATGACGAAATGGATGAATTTAAAATGATAATAATACCTTGAAGTGGAACCTATAAAAAAAAATTTATTTCTATCGGTAAATATCAGGCCTAACTAATACTCCATATTCCTGTTACCTATCATCATCAAAATTGTTTGATTTCATTAAATTTTCCAGCAATTTGATTTTGTAGATTGTAAAAATCCTTATGAAAGGATGTTCTTATACTTCAATAAGAGATTATTAAACTGTTGTTTAAGAAATGATAAGATTATTTTGTATTATGTTAATTCATCACAAAAATCAATAATTATGGAATTATTACTCTTAGATTTGAATTAAATCTAATCTTTTCAAACTTAAACATGTTACCATGAATTGTATGATATAAATAAATTTACTTTAATAATTGTTTTTTTTACTTTGCACATCACCTTTGACATATGTTAAGAAGATTGAATATGGAAATGTCAAAAAGACTATGTATAAAACTTTGTACATACAAACATGTGCATCATAACTAGCAGATGTGCTACTTTAATATTTTTATTACATTTATTATAAAAATATCATAATCAAATATCAAAGGATAATCAAAAAAATGACTTAAGAGAGTAACAGACCTTTTTTTTTTAGTTAAAGTAGAAACAAGAAATAAAATACAACAGAAAATGCCAAATGACACATGACATTAAATGCAGAACAACTTTGCAAACATATTTACCGAAATTGTGATCAACAGATTAGTAAAATTTTTAAAAGTTGACTAAAGAATTTTATTTAATATTTATTTGTTCATTTCCTTTTCTGAATGGATTCCTGATCTTAATTTTTTTTTACATAATAATATTTGTAGACTATTTTAACGAATACCACAAATTCCAATTTCACATCAATGTGAAAGTAAGCTGTATTGTCTTCATTTAATATAAGACATAAGGTATTTATTATTATATGTTATTAACTAGCAAACGTACCCGTCTTTGACGGAATCAAAAATTCTATTATACTTGGTATTCCAAAATATCAATTATCGTATTATACTAATACTACAATTAGAAGTTATAGAATAGTAGAAAATACCATTATTAGTACAGTGCTAAACAAATGCCTCTGTATACAAAGATTAGATTTTAAGTTAGACATACACAAATCTACAATCAATGTTTCAGCTTTAAATGTCTTATGGTAGCAATATTTTGTGGACAAACCGACAGACAGAAATTATTCTAAGGGTACATGTGGCTACTCTGAAGTATGAAACGTAAAGAAAACTTGAAATGAGTTAGTTCTAATTAACGTGCTCCCAGTCAAAAGCTAGCACGCAAGCCACTGGGCTACTCTAGTTCCATACCTTACTTTATTACCAGTGTTTATATTACGCAAATATTAAATTAAAAAAAAATATTTTTGTTGTATTTATTTATAATACATTTGCACTACTGTCATCGGCGAGCAAGCAAGCTGCTGGCTACCCTGGCTAGATCCCTTTACTTTATTACCATCTTTTAAATTATCCACATTTTAAATTCAAAAAAATATTTGTTTGTTACATTTATTTATAATACATTTGCACTACTGTCATCGGCGATCACGCAAGCCACTGGGCTACTCTGGTCCCATACCTTACATTATTACCAGTGTATTTATTAAGCAAATATTAAATTAAAAAAAAGTTGACAGTTATATATAATACATAGCAAACGTACCCGTCATTGACGGAATCAGAAGTTCCTGTTTTGGTTTATTGCCGTGTGCCTATGCCTTTCGGCTATACCACGGAGGAATCAGAAGTTCCGTCATTTTTGGTATTTCAAAATGTCATTAGAAATTATAGAATAGTAGAAAATACCATTATTACTACAGTGTTAAACAAATGCCTTCAGCTAATACACTACATTAGCTGTCTGTCCTTCAGGTTCATGGTAGAAGAAAGAGTTGAAACCTCTGACCGTTGAGCATGTAAACTACATTTGACCATGTGAGAAAAACTTGGTTTTGCTACCTTGTATTCCTGCGTTAGATGTAGTCTCCCTTTGCGACTTACTTTAACGTCATTGCGAAATAGACTCTGACCGGACTTTGCAATCATTTCAACGTAAACAGACAGTGGCTCGGAATCAATGGTATGTGAAGTATACACTCCCCAATACCACATCCAGTCATTATGTCCGCCTCTATGGCATATCTGTGTAGAGCACGAACTCAGAGTCGTGTCCCGTTGCACAGTTTTGGGGCACTAATGTTTCGTAACATGAAATTTGTTACTGCTACTAAATTGCAGCATGATTGGTGCTCTACTTTAAGTTTTTACTCATGAGCAGGCAGTCCAGGAGAAATAAATTCAGAGTCAAGAAATTCAATTAGATAATGAACTGCTTCTTCATCACTAATCCAATCTCTTTACTGACTTGTAAGTTCTTTCCTCGGCTTCATATAGTGTCAGAACTTGTTTGTTGATTTCTTATGCCTGTTCATATTAAGGGCTGAGAATTGCTCGTTTACAAAACATTTATTCTCAATAGATAGTACATCCTTAACTCTGTGAAACACCATTTCAATGATGTCAAATACGCAATATATTCATATGCTCAATTGAAATTAAAATCAACTAACAATACCTACTTGCCACACCTGTGTATTTTCAAAACAAACTTGTCTGTGAAGTTAGGAAAATACAGCTAAAAGCCCCATAACTTCGCTTCTGTACTGAATTAATAATCTATTTAGAGCCCATAATTTATGTTAGGCACACAAAAATCCAGTGTCAATGTTTCAGCTTGCTATGTCTTACGGTGGCTGAGTTTACTTGCGACAAACATTTTTGCGTTAAACGTCCATAACTTCACTTCTACGTTGAATTTCCAATCAATTCATAGCCTATATTTTAAGTTAGACCTACACAAATCTACTGTAAAAGTTTCAGCTTTGTATGTCTTATGGTAGCTGAGTTTACCTGTGACAAAGTTTTGCGGACAAACAGACAAACCGACAAACCGACAGAAATTTTTCTAAGGGTGGATTCGGTTTCTCCAATGTATGAAACGTAAAGAAAACTTGAAATGAGTCAGTTCTAAGCAATGTACAGACAAAATCATTATTTTATTTATAAAGATACCATAACCAAAATTATAAATCCTAGATTACTTTTACTGTGTAATTCTACAAACTGTAATAATATAATTGTGTTATGTATATTTGCAGATTGATATACGTCCATTCTTTTATAAGAGTATATGTTTCACTTCTCATTTTTTGAAATTATACAGGAAATCTCCACGTAAGCAATTTTTATTAATGAAACAACGCATTTCGAACAGTTAGTATTCTTCTTCAGGTAAATCTACTCTATTCAAAAGGGGACAAAGAATGTTTTAAGGGATTTAATGGTAAACATATTAATGAATGATTGAATGGTGTATTACTGAATTTAGATATTTCATATTTTAATACGGATTCTTTTAGCTCTACTTAAAAAAATACAAAGAATTAAATATCATCTACTTAAAATTGAATAAAGAAAAATAAATTAAACAGATAAAGTCAGACAATATAGTTACCAACACTCATGTCATTACATTACCTTACTTTAAATTGTTTGAACACCTAAAAAAATATAAAGCATCAAATCCAAACTATCAACATCAATATAAACAAAAGAAAGGTTTTGTGTGTATATTGATTAGAACTGACTAATTTTAAGTTATGTTTACGTTACATATATTAGAGAAACAGAATCCACCATTAGGAAAATTTCTGTCAGTCGGTTTGTCTGCAAAATTTTGTCACAAGTAAACTCAGCCACCATAAGACTGAAACTTTGACAGTACATCTGTATATGTCTAACTTAAAATATAAACTCTAGATTGATTGAAAATTCAACACAGAAGCGAAGTTATGGACTTTTAAGCTCAAACTTTTGTCATAAGTAATCTCAGACCCATAAGGTATAGGAAGATGAAACTTTGAAAGTAAGTTTGTGTATGTCTAACTTAAAAACTAAGCTTTGAATGGATTGGAAATTCAACGTAGAAGCAAAGTTATGGACTTTTAAGCTGTCTTTGGCTAACATCACAGACATGTTTATTTTGAAAATATACAGATATAGCAAGCAGGTATTGTCAGTTGATTTCAGCTTAATTTGCATTTAAGCTACCAAGAAGAGATAATTGACAAGATGTTTCCCGAAGTTCAAGATCTGCCATCTACTCAGTATAACTGGTTTTATGAACGAGCAATTCTCACCCCTACAAATGAGCAGGTAGGAATCAATAAACAAGTTCTTGCTGATAAACTATATCAAGCTGAGGAAAGGATATACAAGTCAGTAAACAGAGTGATTAGTGATGAGGAAGTAGTTCATTGTCCAATTTAATTTCTTGACTCCGTTACTGCTCCTGGACTGCCTGCTCATGACTTAAAACTTAAAGTAGGGGCACCAATCATGCTATTACGAAACTTGAGTGTCCCAAAAATGTGGAATGGGACACGACTACGAATTCGTGATTTGCACAGATACTTCATAGAGGCAGATATCATGACTGGGTGTGGTACTGGGGAGTAGTGTTTATACGACGCATACCATTGATACCTAGCAACTCTCTTTCAATTCAAACGGTTGCAATTTCTCACTAGCGTCTGTTTCGCAATGATGGTAAATAAGCCGCAAGGCCAAACTCTGTCTAAGGCAGGAATTGGAGTGAGAGAAGTGTTTCTCACATGGTCAACTGTAAGTTGCTTGCTCAAGAGTCAGAGGTTCCAACTCTCTGTTCATCCATGCATATGAAGGACAGACAGCTAATGTGGTGTATACAGAGGCACTTATTTAACACTGGGCTAATAAATATTTTTTTTCTATTGTATAATTTTTCTAATTATATTTTGAAATACAACGTACCATCTCTGATTTTGTGTAAAATACCCGTCAAAGACGGACATGTCTGCTAGTAAAGACATATTTTGTCTGAATATTTAAAAAATAGTAGACATTACTACAGCAACATTATATTAGAATGTTGTACCTTGTGTACCTGCCGTCATTGAACGGTGAAATATCAACAAATGTAAAGAAAAGGTTTATTTACGCATTAACGTAACAACCTTATACATAAAACATTTTACCTTCTTTTTATTCTTAACACATACTGGTGAAAATCCAAATTTTGTAGGTAATACAAAGGAAAAATCTTTTTATATATAAATTAAAATGGTAAAAATCTATAACAATTTAATAAATAACCTTCGGCATTCCAGTATAGGATCAGCACCAGAGTTTTTGTGCTCCTGCTAAGACCCCCTGTTTTAGAAATAATTGCCATTTTTCTTCTTTAATCAGGAGTGTAGTAATTGTAGACAACCATCATACAGCTAATACTGTTTTTATTTAAGCATATATGTTCTACTTGTAGAACAAGTAGAACTACCTTTCTAATGTAGAAAGTGACTGTTAAGACATATATTTATTTAATTCAGTTTCGTAATCATTGACACAACCAGGAATAAATATTAGACGTTAACTTAAAGCTGTTTAACGTAAAAAACAAAAACTATCTGATTTAGTTATTTACCTTTGAATTTATACTCTAAGCTTTGAGAAACTTGTTTTTGAATTGACCACATGGATTTCTCGGGTTTTTCAGATGGTTGCTTAGAGAAATTATGTTATTTTTTTGGTAAGTTTCTCTTTTAATTAGACACTACTGTTATCAATGTTCATAACGCAAGAATTTGCCAGAGCTGTATAGTATGTTTCGATACATTTAGGTCGCAAACTTGGCATAAATACCTGTCGCCCAATTTCACAGGATCATGTCACATCTCCCGAATATCCACTTCAAAGCATTCTCAAGAGTATGTGCGCCAATCAACTACTAAAACATTAACAATCAGCCACTAGAACCGGGACGATGAGAGGAAAGATAAACATCCCAAAACAATACATTGATACCGGATAGCACGTCATCTAATGGCAGCATATAAAAAGATGGATATGGTCTGAAAAATAATAAATCAACAATATATAAAATTTAATTAATAAATATACACTCCTTTAACCCTAGAAAGACTATCGGGCCTATGAGGCCCGGTTAGAAGCAAGATTAACCTTTCATTTAGCAAATAATTGAATAAAAACTCTGAAACACGTTGACTTTATTTGTATACTCTTTACGAAAATGTCAAACTATTTATTTAAAATAAATATTTTTTGCAACAATTAATAATATAGCAAATTTTACTAAGCGGGCCTCAGGCCCAGTGCAAAATACAAGTGCTTGCTTCCTGCGCCAGTTGAAACGTGTTCTAACGGGCTATAACTTAGCTGCTGTAATATATAAGTAGGAACGTACGTAACTGGTTCATTTTGTTTTTATTGCTATCAATAAAAGGTTCTCCCATATAATGGCTAAAAAGAGATTGTTGGATGAAGATATTAAAAATTTACTGTTCGATAAGAATGCGGGCTGCAGTAGTGACGAAATAGAAGATGACGATTATATAATACCTTACGATGATGGTGAAATTGATGAAGTAATAATACATTTAGTTCTTTCTGATGTAGAAGATGACAGTCTTCAAAATACTACTGAGAAAGACCTCATTATGAGTGAAAGTATGTTAACAATTTTCACATCAAAAAATAAGTCTGAAACTTGGATAACTGTTCCAGAGATAGCTATATTCATAATGTAGTACGTGAAGGGAGTGGTCAAACGAATTACTCTAACCCTAACGTGGCTTTCTAACTATTTTTTCGTGACTCTTTGCTTCAGAAAATTTGTACTTGTGCAAAGATTGAAGGAAAGTACAGACTAAAAGAAAAATGGAAGCCAATAAACATTACAGAACTAAAAAAGTTTATTGGTACTCTTCTGCTTATTAGAGTCTATAAGTCAAAAGGAGAACCAGTTTCTCAACTTTGGAGTAAATCTGACTGCCGTCCAATCTTCAATGAATTTTTTGCAAGAAATCGTTCTCAAGAAATTTCGCTAGTGATGCGATTTGATGATGCTTTTGCTAGTAGGCAAAATAGATCTCCAGATAAATTACAACCATTCAACAGAGAACGTAACCAGTTATTCATTGAAAATTGACATTTATAAAGGTAAAGAAGACAATGAGTAAAGAGCTTCCAATCTGGGTACTGGTGTAGTATTACAACTTTCTAATGCTTACAATAAAAGTGGTCATAACATCACTTGTGATAACTTTTTAACGAGTTTACAAGTAGGAAGAGAACTACTGCTTAACACATTTACATTAGTTGGGACAATTCAAAAGACCAAAGTGAAATGACTGCCGCTTTTACAAGCACTAAAGGCAGACAGATCTTCACTACTATGTATGCCTTTCAAAGAGATGCTAGTATTGATTCATACTGCCTAAAGAAAAACCTGAAATAACTGAGACTATTATTCTACAATAGAACAGATGACCCCATGTTACAGTACAAAACGAATGACTCGTAGATGGCCAATGGTATATTTTTCAATATGCTAGACGTAAATGCATTGAATGCCATAATTATATAGTTGAAACCCTAGAATTCTTTTCAACCCAAGAAAATGATTTGGCGAAAACCCTTACTGGCATACCATAAGAAGAGAATCATCATATCATCAGAAGAATCCACTTCGGGAACAGTTTCATATTCAACTTCACTCAATGTAAAAAAAAAAAAGAAAAAGATGTTACATCTGTCTTTCTTTGTTTTTGTTACGATTGCCAAAAGAGTATTTGTGGAGAGCAGAGTATTATAGCATGGAAAAATTGTAAACAATAACTACATTTTGTTTGATTTATTTTCTTCTAGAATGTACCCATGTGCATCAATGTCTGCAGGTTCTTATACATTTCAGTATTTTTTTGTTACAAAGGATGTGTTTTTCAAAGTTGTTTGAATTTAAAGCTGTCCATGAAGATACTATTAAATTTTGTTTTTATGGAAATATAAACAATACTTATACTTATTAAGCAATTTAAATAAACATTATTTATCACAGATGCATTACTAACATTGATATGACTACATATTTTGCATTTATGAAAGCTTATATATTCAAAAATATGGTCGGGCGCCTAACAGTCCTACTTGGTCCCCAATGCTATACATATTTCTTGGTCTTTCTAGGGTTAATAGTAACGACATTTTTATTGATAAATATATTATTATTATATAGACAACATTATTTAGTAATGGTAACAAGCGAAATTATCTTATAGAAAGCACTTCTTATAAATTAATCACAGACAATTTAAAACAACAATTTAATACGTTCACATGTACATTGAACTATATTAAAAATAATTCAGTATTTTTATATTTCGGTCCCATATTACACAGCCTACAATTGTCACGAATAGTGTCGATCCAACATATCTCTCTAACAAATCAAATAAATAATTAGAGAAGATTTTAGATTTAGATTTCTTCATCTAAGAAGAAATTTCTTCATCACTTAGACTTTAGATTTCTTCAGTGCAAGTAGCACGGCAGCTGTGTCTAACTCTTTCTTAGTTGATTCTTCATTATCCAGTGTGACTCTCATGTATGAACTTTCAAAGTAGGATAACACTCTTACCCTATAATCTGATATAGCAGTCACTGGATTTCCAGTAAATACAATGTATAATAAACAATCGAGTCCACAGACAAATTTAAGCTCTTCTATATCACTAATTTCATTGAAACCTAAGTTTAAAAGTGCTAATTTTGATAAGACTTCCAGTCCAGATAAATTTGCTATCCTGTTATATGATAAATCTAAATATGTTAGATTTGATGATCTGTTGAAAGTGTTTGTCAAACTGACGATTCCATTATTTTTTAAAGACAGATGACATAGCCCTGGCATCCGATCTAAATTATTTACTTCAGTGACAAGACTATCACATATTGAAAGACTTTTCAACCTAGGTAGCAATTCGACGCTTTCGTCTAAAAAAAAAAATAAATAAATAAAAGATAACTATTAATAAACAATAATTGGAGAAATTACTACTCTAGAAACTAAACATGGGTACTTCATTACAAATAAAAAATAAAGCATTATAATTATTTGCTTTATATATTTGCTGTTAGACCCCTTTAATCAAACTGCTACACATTTTTCTACAAATTAAAAAAAAGTAACAGAAAAAATGCAACATTCTCAATATTACAACAAACTCATTGAAATCATTACCACCGTACCACCATTACCATACTATTTATAATACAGATTTCTTTACAAAATAAGTCATTAAATTATCATTTTAACTATATATATATAACAAGATTTCACACAAACATGTGAAATAACAATCAATGATCATACCACAATATGCAATGGGAAAAAAGAAGAACTTTCCCAAGATCAAAAAAGACAAAGACTGCTTGTTACGGTTGAAAAAAGACGAAGATCTTTCTTAAGATCAAAAAAGACAAAGATTACTTGTTACGGTTGAAAGATCTTAGTCTTTTTTCCCATTTCATATTGTTGATCATATATATATATAAAGATTAATAATCAACAGTAACTCTTGATATAATATATGAATTAAACACCACAATAAACAAATATATATTAATTACAATGCTCTAAGGCCTTTCGTTACAACATCATCAGAGAGCTAAATGAACCAAACAAAAAATATAATAACAAGTTAACCTGGTTGATTGAAGTCTTCAGGATTGCTGACATCCCTGACTGAATTTAATGTTCCTAAAATTGAAGGAGTCTTGATCTGCTTACTAATTTCTTTTATTAATATTTCATCTAGTTTGTAAAGTCCCGGACTATTGTTCATTAAATTTCCATAGAAGTTCTTTATGAGTGCACTTTCAATTATATTTCTCCTCCTTTCTGAAGGTGCAAACATTAATTCCTTTGCTTTACTCCAATTTATCATATAATTTTTGTTCCTTACATGTACTCGTAAGAACAAGGCACTCATTTCATCTTCCCGTCTGATTGAATATTGGTGTTGTTTTACTCTTGTAAAGAGACCTTTACTGGTCTGTCCAATACAAGACATTTGGCAATCAGTACAAGGTATCCTATATACACAACTATCTTTTTCCTCCTTCTTATTATTAACAACCCTATTAAACAAATTACTATCATTACTAAACACAACGGAGAAGTCCAGCTTTTTCAAAACTGAGGGCAGATCTTTTAAACATGGGTTATATTGAATGTCTACATATTTCTTTTCTATGAGCTGTTCTTCATTGTTTGATGTCAGGGATTGTTTCACTCTTTTCTTGATATTATCAATTAATAATTTTGGATACCTTAAAGAACTTGATATGCTATAAATAGTTTTGATTCCTTCCTCTACAAACTCTGCACTGAAAATTTTGAATGCTCTCAAAAACATACTACTACAAAACAGATTTTTTAACTTTAAGAGGATGAGCAGAGAAGAAGTGAACATAGGATGATACATTTGTTTTTCTATAAACACTATACTTTAGTTCATTATCCATACTATGTAAAAGTACATTCAAAAAATGAAGTTTATTATTATTTTCATATTCTACTGTAAATTGTATGGATGGTACAAACATGTTGAGGTTGTCTAAAAAGGAGTTAATATTTTCATTAGAAGGCCAAATGCATAAAATATCATCCACATATCTATACCATTTTGCATTAATAAGCAGAATTGTAGACAAACAGGTTATCTCAAAAAACAAGAAACAACCATCCATTGCACACAGACGAATCAACTCAATTATTACTGGAACAGAAACAGGTAAGTTTTGTACATGTTTCCTTAATTCTGTCTCAAGGAAACCCAACAGATCTTCAACTGGAACATTTGTGAAAAGTGATTTTACATCAAAACTCACTAATTTACTATTTTCATAAGAGTAACTGTTTAATTTTGATAGAAGTTCAATATTATTCTTAATGTGACTATTGGAAATGGTACCCACTAATGGAGATAAAACTTTTACTAACCATTTTGATAACTTATAGCCAGCTGAACCCTTGGAACTAACAATCTGTCTGACTGGGCTACCTTCCTCATGCGTTTTAATCAGACCATACATTTAGGGCAATGATGGAGATCTATCAATAAATTTTTCAATCAAGTCATTATTTTTTAATATTAATTTTAATTTCTTATTAAAGACATTATTATAATTTTTAGTGGGGTCTGAATTTAATAATTCATAGGTGTTATTATCAGATAATAAGATTTCCATTTTGGAACAATCTGTCTGATTCATCAATACAATGATGAATTGATAAATTTCCATAGAAGTTCATGGTTAAAAGCCGACTGTTTTGTCGGCTTTTATAACCTTAATTTCTTAATCATCTTTAATTTTTTATACACTTCTGTAAACCTTTTTGGACAATGCAGAACAACATCTTTGATAGATCTATAAATGTAACCTTTGCACATTGCAATTTTATGTTCGTCAATATTCTTCTTTTCTATATTAGAGAAACTATATGCCAATTCTACATAATTAATGCATTTATCATTTGGTATAAAACTAAACCCATATCCTAAAGCGGAAATTTCAATATCATCTAAAGGCTTATTTGTCATATTTATTACAAGTTTCTTGTTCCCACAATTATGCCAAGGACTAATAATTAATTAATTATAGTAATTTGTTTAATAGGGTTGTTAATAATAAGAAGGAGGAAAAAGATAGTTGTGTATATAGGATACCTTGTACTGATTGCCAAATGTCTTGTATTGGACAGACCAGTAAAGGTCTCTTTACAAGAGTAAAACAACACCAATATTCAATCAGACGGGAAGATGAAATGAGTGCCTTGTTCTTACGAGTACATGTAAGGAACAAAAATTATATGATAAATTGGAGTAAAGCAAAGGAATTAATGTTTGCACCTTCAGAAAGGAGGAGAAATATAATTGAAAGTGCACTCATAAAGAACTTCTATGGAAATTTAATGAACAATAGTCCGGGACTTTACAAACTAGATGAAATATTAATAAAAGAAATTAGTAAGCAGATCAAGACTCCTTCAATTTTAGGAACATTAAATTCAGTCAGGGATGTCAGCAATCCTGAAGACTTCAATCAACCAGGTTAACTTGTTATTATATTTTTTGTTTGGTTCATTTAGCTCTCTGATGATGTTGTAACGAAAGGCCTTAGAGCATTGTAATTAATATATATTTGTTTATTGTGGTGTTTAACATATATATATATATATATATATAAAAGTTAATTTGGGCGAGAGAGAAATTCGAAGTTTTAAAAAAGGTAAAAGTAAGATGTTTATTTGGTGAGCACGTAACACAAACTGGTCCCCTCCGCGAGGCCAGAGGCCAGCCTTGATAAACTCTGTGTGTCAACAAAGTCACTGACCTCCAAGAGCTTACCCAGTCTTTGCTCACACACAGAGTTTACAACCAAAACAAAACAATAACAGAGTACAATAAATAGACGTTTAAAATTAACACAAATAAATTTCTTCTACTAAATCTAACTTTACTATAATAACAGTAATAACTACAACTTAAAAACCACTTGAACACAAGATAGAAGACAAATGAAATAAAGCTCATCAAGCAGGTAGCAGGCGGTCCGCTCTTCGCACCCGCCGCAGTTCCTGGAGATGGCAGACCACACTGGCAAGGGTATTCTGCCCCACTGGCTACAAGCGAACACAATGCCGATCGAGGAAGGTTAAGAGTTCGTATGGCCCTGTGAACCTGGGTTCGAACTTGCGGCGGCGTTGTGAGTTGCGCCGATACACCAAGTCCCCGACCCGAAATAGGGACAATGGGTCCTCCACCCGAGCGTTCAGACGGGCCACACGAGCCCCCTTGTCTGCATGAACACTATCGCGGAGGCCGGGAACAGTTGCATGCTGAAGGGCCAGCGGCGCATGATGGGTTGCAGCATGAATACTTAGGTTGTAAGCCAACACTGCTCTGGCCACCGCTTCCCCAGCAGGGGCCGGATGTTCAAGGACCCCTCTGATAGACCAGTCTTCTTGCCAGCCACCGTCATAAGCCGGCAGTGGCACGGTCTAACGCCGTCCACTAGGTTCAGCTGGGGGACCTTGCCGGTATACAGTAAAGTGCACTCGGCCCCAGTGTCAATCAAGACGTTTATCACTCATTTTTCCACCTTAATAATTGGTAGTTCCTTCTATTTATATTAATCCATTTAATCTATTACTACTATTGACTATCAAATTGATTTTGTTTAACATGTTACTTGGCCAGCTCCTTTTCCAGTTGAACCCTGTTAGCAGGAAGTTAGTTCGTAGAATCGAATTTCTCAGTCTGAAGATCGTGAATGACGAGACTGCGGTTCACTTTAATGATATATATATATATATATATATATATATATACAAAACACTTTTTCTTTTTCTCGGAGTTTGGTCAGGGTAAATATATGGAATCACCTTTTTGCCAACGTTTCGTCTTTATTTCAAGACATCCTCAGGGCTATAAACTAACAAAAAACAATAAACAATGGACATTTTTTCATTTCTACTTTAAAAACATCATAAACAAATTGAAAAAAGAACTTACTGAAGGCTTGGTTCTGTTACATTTACAAACAACCGTTAACTGTCATTACATGTGCTGTTCCAAGCGACAAATTATTGAACCACTGTTTTTTTAGTACAATCCATTATATATAAACATATATACTTATACACATATTATAATATATATCTATTATAATATGTATCACCATAATATATATCTATAATACATTTATAATAAATTATTATTTTAACAATCCTTAAAAATATAAACTAGATAACATTGCATCTTTAACTATTTATGATGGAACTATAAATCCTACTTAAATTGTCTGTATCTGTTTTTCTATTGCAAGTATTATTAGTATTTTTGATATGTATCATTTCTTTTATCAATCTTTTATTGTATGAAGTTTCATAATCTAAAATTGATGCATTCTCAAATTGAAATGTGTGTTGATTTTTAATTGCATGCGAGGCTAGGGCACAAAACATTTTTTTATTTTTAAAATTCGATTTGTGTAAAGCTAATCTATCTTTTAGATATTGTTTGGTTTGACCTATGTATACATTATTACAATTATTGCAAGGAATAGAATATATTATATTGCTTTTAATTAGTTTGTTGATAGGTGATTTGGTGTTCGTAAAAATGCATGTATTTAATTTTTTCTTTACTTTATATGTTATTTTAAAGTTAGCTTCCTTAAGTATTTTTCCAATCTGTTCTGTCAGTCCTTTCACATATGTCACTGATCTATACTGTGGTGAGTTGGTGAGGCCATTATTACTGGAGTGCTGATTTATTTCATTACCTTCTTCAGTGTTTAAATCCGGTGTTATATTTCTATTAGCGTCTACCTGTGGAGTTATTTCATTATGGTTACTAACTGTTGATCGCATTATTTTATTTATTAAATGGTGCGGGTAATTGTTTTGTTTCAATATATTTTTTACTATATTTAAATTTTTTTGTATAAATTGATTATCACATAAATGTATGGCTCTATGTTTCAAAGCTAATGCAGTGTTAATTTTGTGTTTTAGAGGGTGGTGGGATAAAAAATGTTTAGGTATCTATCAGATTTTTGTGGTTTACGCCACCAATCGACAACTAGGCTACCCTCCGGATTTCTGTATACTATTGTATCTAGAAATGGGAGGCTACGATCTTTTTCTAATTCTATTACAAATTTTAATTTTGAATGGAACGAATTGAAATGGTCCAGTACTGTATCAACCGACTCTTGGGGAATTGTTAAAAACAGGTCATCTACATATTTATAAATGAAAGGCATTGGAAAAGGTATTACATTAATTACTGTATCAAGAAGGTAATCCATCACTAAATCTGCCAAAATGGGGGCACATGGACTACCCATTGCTACTCCATCTATAATTCTGTAATGTTCATTTTCATATAGGAAATAACCCTCTGATGTGCATAACCTAATAATGTTCATAAAGTCTATTATAGTTAATTTGGTGCGTTCTGAAATTTTATTCCATGAGTCTTTCACTATTTTTTCTACCATGTCAATTGGGATGTTAGTAAATAATGAACTAACATCTAATGAGGCTAGAATGTATCCATTTGGTATCGTCTGATCTTTAATAGAATTTTTGAAGGTAAATGAATCTTTTACATTGTATTTGTTAGTGCTAATGTGTTGTAAGATGTTTGTTACATACTTAGCTAATCTATATGTAGGACTATTTATAAAACTGACTACCGGTCTGAGTGGATAATTCTCTTTATGTGTTTTTACTGTCCCATAAAGTCTGGGCGGTTGACTGTTTTTTATGATAAGTTCCGTTTTCGTTTTCAAATCTATTTTCTTATCTTGGTATAACTCCATTACAAGTTTATTATTTTTAAGCTGCAGAGATGAAGTTGGGTTTTCTCTACTTCCTAATTTCATGTACGTGGATGTGTCATTTAAAAGTTGCCTAATTTTTTCCTCATAATCATTTTTATCCATAATTACTGTCTGGTTTGTTTTGTCTGATTTTATTACTATCAACTGTCGATTATTATTTAGAAATTGTTTTGCTACCTGAGGAAGTAACAAGAATCATCAACAGTGGATTTTTTGGACGTCTACACAATGAATTTGGAAATGTAGCAGTCAACATGGCGAAGCAACTATTGAAGCTTAATAAGTCTCTCGCTCGAAGGAAGAATGACAAGATCTTTTTACTTCGATGTAGGTCTGAAAATGTATTTCCTAACCATATGCCTAAATCTTTCAAATGTGTGTATCCTAATTTAAATAATAATCACCCGTATATTTATGATTTAGAACGTATATGTAATGAATTTAAGAGAAAATTATTAAATATAGAAATTAAAATTGTTTATTGGGATGTGAATAGGATTAATATGGATATAAAACATACTATAGACAATTTGAACAATCTCGTAGGCTCCGTTATAACAAACACATATAAAAAGAGGCTTGAAACAGATTACCAAAGGCATTTTAATCAAATTAAATTAGTACAAGAACGGAAAGTTAATGATTTAATAAAAAAACGTGTAGGTTGTAATAACGGGAATAGATCATGGGTGGTTAATTTAACAGACACAGAGATTCCAGAAAATGTAGTACATACTCTTAGTTTTGGTCCAAAATTTGGTGTTCCTTACACATATAACGATTTTCCAACCAGCCAAATTATTGCAGACATTGAAAGTATTATCACTGAAATTCCAGATAAAGAAAAACAGGACCAGATAAGATCTCGATGTACTAATGTCCTTCATAATTTCAGAAATAAACAAAAACAGATAAAACTAAAAGGTGATAACATTAATAAAAGGATTAAGGTAGCAAAACAATTTCTAAATAATAATCGACAGTTGATAGTAATAAAATCAGACAAAACAAACCAGACAGTAATTATGGATAAAAATGATTATGAGGAAAAAATTAGGCAACTTTTAAATGACACATCCACGTACATGAAATTAGGAAGTAGAGAAAACCCAACTTCATCTCTGCAGCTTAAAAATAATAAACTTGTAATGGAGTTATACCAAGATAAGAAAATAGATTTGAAAACGAAAACGGAACTTATCATAAAAAACAGTCAACCGCCCAGACTTTATGGGACAGTAAAAACACATAAAGAGAATTATCCACTCAGACCGGTAGTCAGTTTTATAAATAGTCCTACATATAGATTAGCTAAGTATGTAACAAACATCTTACAACACATTAGCACTAACAAATACAATGTAAAAGATTCATTTACCTTCAAAAATTCTATTAAAGATCAGACGATACCAAATGGATACATTCTAGCCTCATTAGATGTTAGTTCATTATTTACTAACATCCCAATTGACATGGTAGAAAAAATAGTGAAAGACTCATGGAATAAAATTTCAGAACGCACCAAATTAACTATAATAGACTTTATGAACATTATTAGGTTATGCACATCAGAGGGTTATTTCCTATATGAAAATGAACATTACAGAATTATAGATGGAGTAGCAATGGGTAGTCCATGTGCCCCCATTTTGGCAGATTTAGTGATGGATTACCTTCTTGATACAGTAATTAATGTAATACCTTTTCCAATGCCTTTCATTTATAAATATGTAGATGACCTGTTTTTAACAATTCCCCAAGAGTCGGTTGATACAGTACTGGACCATTTCAATTCGTTCCATTCAAAATTAAAATTTGTAATAGAATTAGAAAAAGATCGTAGCCTCCCATTTCTAGATACAATAGTATACAGAAATCCGGAGGGTAGCCTAGTTGTCGATTGGTGGCGTAAACCACAAAAATCTGATAGATACCTAAACATTTTTTATCCCACCACCCTCTAAAACACAAAATTAACACTGCATTAGCTTTGAAACATAGAGCCATACATTTATGTGATAATCAATTTATACAAAAAAATTTAAATATAGTAAAAAATATATTGAAACAAAACAATTACCCGCACCATTTAATAAATAAAATAATGCGATCAACAGTTAGTAACCATAATGAAATAACTCCACAGGTAGACGCTAATAGAAATATAACACCGGATTTAAACACTGAAGAAGGTAATGAAATAAATCAGCACTCCAGTAATAATGGCCTCACCAACTCACCACAGTATAGATCAGTGACATATGTGAAAGGACTGACAGAACAGATTGGAAAAATACTTAAGGAAGCTAACTTTAAAATAACATATAAAGTAAAGAAAAAATTAAATACATGCATTTTTACGAACACCAAATCACCTATCAACAAACTAATTAAAAGCAATATAATATATTCTATTCCTTGCAATAATTGTAATAATGTATACATAGGTCAAACCAAACAATATCTAAAAGATAGATTAGCTTTACACAAATCGAATTTTAAAAATAAAAAAATGTTTTGTGCCCTAGCCTCGCATGCAATTAAAAATCAACACACATTTCAATTTGAGAATGCATCAATTTTAGATTATGAAACTTCATACAATAAAAGATTGATAAAAGAAATGATACATATCAAAAATACTAATAATACTTGCAATAGAAAAACAGATACAGACAATTTAAGTAGGATTTATAGTTCCATCATAAATAGTTAAAGATGCAATGTTATCTAGTTTATATTTTTAAGGATTGTTAAAATAATAATTTATTATAAATGTATTATAGATATATATTATGGTGATACATATTATAATAGATATATATTATAATATGTGTATAAGTATATATGTTTATATATAATGGATTGTACTAAAAAAACAGTGGTTCAATAATTTGTCGCTTGGAACAGCACATGTAATGACAGTTAACGGTTGTTTGTAAATGTAACAGAACCAAGCCTTCAGTAAGTTCTTTTTTCAATTTGTTTATGATGTTTTTAAAGTAGAAATGAAAAAATGTCCATTGTTTATTGTTTTTTGTTAGTTTATAGCCCTGAGGATGTCTTGAAATAAAGACGAAACGTTGGCAAAAAGGTGATTCCATATATTTACCCTGACCAAACTCCGAGAAAAAGAAAAAGTGTTTTGTGAATATTTTATGGTCAAGAAAACAGTACCGTATTATATATATATATATAAGCTACTACCGGTAAGCTCTCGGAGGTCAGAGTCTTTGTTGACACACAGAGTTTATCAAGGTTGGCCTCTGGCCTCACGGAGCGGACCAGTCTGTGTCACGCGCTCACCAAATAAACATCTTACTTTTACCTTTTTTATAACCTCGAGTTTATCTCTCTTAAAGCTATTTAATCTTTAAGTAATTTAATATCTTTTAAATAAATAATTTAAATAATAAATAATTAAATAAATTTAATTCAAGTAAGTAATTCAATATCTCTCTCTCTCTCTCTCTATTAATACTTAATAGCAGTTTAAAGTATGCAGAGTAACCTAAACTCATCTTTACAATATGTCAACATTGTTATTATCAATTTAGTTTTCATTTCATTTCAATGTGACTCATGTAGACAGACATATTATGAAAATCATAGATAGGTTAGGTAAGGTTGCAGTGACAGTTTTGTAAGAGAACACCCATATTCCGAATATTGGCCCTTTGTGATACCACACAATGAACATTCTACATTGCGAGTCCAACATAGCTCAAATATATATTCAGAGTAGGGATCTTTAACATCGTGCCGGCTTGGGACCGATGAGTACCTGACATCGTACAGGCTTGAGACCGATGAGTACCTGACATCGTACAGGCTTGAGACCGATGAGTACCTGACATCGTACAGGCTTGAGACCGATGGCTTAATGTCCTCCACGAGGGACGACGGTTCAGACTTATTCACCTCCAGCGAGAATAAATCGAGGACCAGAATGGATATTGAACCCCAGATCTACGAATCCAGAGACCAAGCACGTTGCCACTGGGCTAACGCGGCCCTTTTCGAAGTGATTTAAATAATTGCTTAATTTGGAATCATCCTGATATCGATAACAGTACTCTTGTCTGGTATATTTACGGGTCAAAAAATATTTTGAAATCAGTAAAAATATGTTAACTCTCATGCAGATACCTTGACACACGGAAACACAGAAGAATTAGGCATTGGACTGATCGGAAAAGGTTGAGAAGAGAAATACCTTCTGCGGCCTGGATCCTAACCCAGCTTTCTCAAGGATGCAATTGATAAATGGATAAAGAGAGATAAAAGGTGACTAGAACAACCAGGTCTAATTTAATCTAAAAAAAAAATCATCCAACTGAACTTATATTTCTAAGGAAAATAGTAAACCATCAAAAAAGAATTTAAAAAAAAATCACCTTTTTTTAACAGGATAATAATTTTTGGCAAGTCATACCTAAAACCAATAGAAGTGAGAGATAATTCTCTAAAGACAATTATTAAGTTCATTAAAGAACTTAAAGTCGAAAGTCGATTACGACAAAACGAACCACAATAGGACAATTCATGGCGATGGTGAGCACAAATCCGATAAGATATCATTTTAATAATAATAACAACATGTCAGATTTTTGTAGTCGATGATTTCAAATTTGCTATAAATGATAGAACACATGTAATCACAATAAAAAAATGAAACCTATTAATTTATTATCTGAGTTTAATAAATTTTTACCAGAGATTTGGTATTGCGTTTACACGATAGCCACATTAAAATAAAACCAAAACTCAATTCCTGGTCAACAAGTTTAATATTATGTTACTTATAGAAACGTTGAGGTAGTTATTAAAGATTTTCTTTAAAATGTCATTATTTCGTAGTCAGTAGATTCAAATGTTATAATCTAAAAAATTTAAAATTGTTTTGAATGTTTTGTTCTATATTACACTAATTAATAGCCATTTAGAAAATTACAAATTAAAGGTGAACATTACCAATTCGGGTTATGCAGGTGTCTTTGAATTCCAGCTGATTTAGTTCTCTCCAAATATTATTCTCATCTGCAAGGACTTCCTTGTGGATTTGGTCGCACAGTAAAATATCATAAATATTTGCTATGTCACAATTTCTTATTTGCAATTTTTTGAGTTGTTTTCTTAATAACAAAACGTCATTTAAATAATTTGCTGATACTTTTTGTAGTATCAATTCTTTCATCATCTTAAATGGACTGAGTTCGAAGCTCAAGTTCATATTATCTACATTGCTTCTTGCAAACTCATGTGGAACTCCCACGATCGAAACTACTTCCAGTTTACTGCAAAATTCCAAAAGGGCACTTATATCAAAGCGTTCACCATACAGCTCAATAGGTGGCCTAGGCAGCTTGGTACAATAACTGAGTGAATAAACCTGAAAATATAATACATTAGTATACGTTCTACTAATATCACGAAAAGAAACGTTTGTATAGGTATTAAAGTTTAGCACTGTTTCCGTAAAGTTGTATAAGAATATGAATACGTTGATTCTAAAATTTACTTACTGCATACATATATACAAATAAACCTAAATTTAAGGACATTAATAGAAAAGACATACTTAAGAATTATTTAAGTAATAAAACAACCTACATCAATGCTATATCACATTATTATTTACTACTGATTATTAACATTAATTATCATTGTAAATTCAAATCATATTTCAACAATGAATGACTAAACAGAATTGCAGATATGAAGAATACCTTAACCGTTAGTGTAATTTTGCTGTTAAAAATAACTAAATGCACATAATTTTGTATGACTAACCAAAGATGAGGCTAATGACAGTAGACTTTGATACATATAAATCTATCTAAATAAAAGAAAGCTTTTGTCTCTACATTGATTAGAACTGACTAATTTTAAGTTATCTTTACGTTTCATACACTAGGGAAACAGAATCCACCATTAGAACAATTTCTGACTGCCGGTTTGTCTGCAAAATTTTGTCACAAGTAAACTCAGCCACCATAAGACTGAAACTTTGACAGTAGATCTGTGTATGTCTAACTTAAAATATAAACTCTAGATTGATTGGAAATTCAACGCAGAAGCGAAGTAATGGACTTTTAAGCTCAAACTTTTGTCATAAGTAATCTCAGACCCATAAGGTATAGGAAGATGAAATTTTGAAAGTAGGTTTGTGTATGTCTAACTTAAAATCCTGAGCTTTGAATGGATCGGAAATTAAACGCAGAAGGAAAGCTATAGCCTTTTAAGCTCTCTTTGGCTAACTTCGCAGACATGTTTATTTTGAAAATATACAGGTTAAGTAAGCAGGTATTGTCAGTTGATTTCAACTTAATTTGCATTTAAGCTACCAAGAAGAGATAATTGAGAAGATGTTTCCCGAAGTTCAAGATCTGCTATCTATTCAGTATAACTGGCTTTATGAATGAGCAATTCTCACCCCTAAAAATGAGCAGAAAGGAGTAATCAATAGACAAGTTCTTGCATTATATCAAGCTGATGAAAGGATATACTAGTCAGTAAAGAGAGTGATTAGTGATGAGGAAGTAGTTCATTATCCAATTGAATTTCCTGACTCCGTGTCTGCTCATGACTTAAAACTTAAAGTAGGGGCACCAATCATACTGTTACGAAACTTGAGTGTCCCAAAAATGTGCAACGATTTTTGCACAGATCGTCTTAGAGGATGATACCATGACTAAGTATGGTACTGGGGAGTCAGTGTTCATACCACGCATACCATTGACATCTAGCAACTGTCTCTTTCAATTCAAACGGTTGCAATTTCTCACCAGCGTCTGTTTCGCAATGATGGTAAATACAGACAGCTAATGTGGTGTATACAGAGGCACTTACTTAAGACTGTCCTAATAAATATATTTTCTCCTATTGTATAATTTTTCTAATAGTGTTTTGAAATACAACGTATCCTCTCTGAATTTTTGTAAGATACCACCCGTCAAAGACAGGCATGTTTGTTAGTAACAAATAATGTTCTGAAATTATTTCTACCACCCTCACTTTTTAAAAGAATGAAAAGGAAATCAGCAAAGACAAAGTTGCCTTAAGCAAATATTAAAATGTAGCATTAAATAACAGACATTAGAAGTATTGAATCAATAATTTAACTAATCTTTAAAAAAGCAGGATCATAATCAATAGATTTTGTTTGCCTATAGTTTTTTTCACCTCAAGTAATAATTAATCTTGGGATTTAATAAAAGGTTTACAGTAGTAGTAAATTATAATTTTTGGCCCACCCAATTTTATTAATTCATGATCCACCCAAAGTGGTTTAGAGAGTAGGTTTGGGGGCTTAGACATATATTTAGTAAGGACAACAGTCGAAGTCACAAGTTTTACGAAAAACAGACCAAGAAGGAAGGCCGTTTTTTCAGTAGTTACGCCATAAACAAAAAAAAAACTGAAGTCCTCATCAAACTGCCTCTTTAAGGATGCCGAGCACTTGGTTAAATAACTAATGAGACTGCCACTTTAAAGTTAACTATGAGGCTGATGATCAAATGGAAATATTATTATGTTTTAAGTCATTCTTTCACAGTCAACAGAGAAATATTAAAAAATTATACATTAAATATTAAAAAAACTCAAAAGATATAAGTAAAGCGACGAACTTTGGTGTCCCAAAAGTGATTCTAGACTTTAAAGAACATTCTTGTCATCGATGTCAAACATTAAAATATAAAGTACAGCAATTTTGTTGATTATATTTTATATCACTTCTAACTGGAGTATGTAGTACCTTATGATTAATATTCAAGCCATATGACTTTTGTTTGTATTCTGTATCAGAAATTAAAGCCCAAAATAGTACCAATGAAATTTCAATAATTTAGAAGAAAAAAAAGAACTATATATCAGAAACAGGATTACCTGTATTGTGTTAAATTTATAATTCGTTGGTGAAAACTTTCCACGTAATCCATTTATGGTTTCAGTAAGAGCCTCTAATACTGGGTAAACGTCAAAACGATCTAACTCTAAGAATTTGATGAGAGATTTTGGAAGAGTTGTTTTTAAAGTGCTTAAGGCCTCGTAAAGGTAAGATTCTAACTCCACTCTTCTCTGTTCAATAAATGATTCTCCTCTGTTTCCAAATAACTTTTTCGGAGGAAGAGCACTTCTTGAGAAGCCTTGGTCCTGAACTAATCTCAAATTAAGTTCTAGAAACTCTCTATATCTCCTACTGACTTGCCACGTAATTTTGTCAATTCTAATGACTATGACATAATAAACTGTTCCTAGTTTGATTTCAACTCTTGGTATGCTGAGACTCCAGTTGTTGTAACATGACATGAAACACGACATTATACTTTGTACTGTTACAATTTCATAACAGAAGCTAAAACAAGTGAACTTCCTAGTTGTCACAGTGATGCCACTGGCTTTTTTCAACAAAACTACTGAATATTGTTTTCAGCTACAAGTTAGGATGAGCCAAAAGGCAGTGTAACCTAGATATTTATTAGAAATAAAAACTTTGAACTTTTTTTGAAAGATTCATTAAAAATTTGTTTAACAATGATTAATGTATTTAATTTTAGTCAGTATGCTGGTAAATGGTTACCATTTCTCTTCATTTTGAAATAAACTATGGAACTGAATATTTTAAAAACTGTAAACCAATGAGGATGACGAGGTAGAGACTTATTAAATAAATAAATAAATATTGTCAACACTGCTACATGTTTATGTTAGTGAAACCTCTCTATCATTCTAATTTCTTTTAGTTTCTCAAACAAAATTAAAATTTCATTATTACAAAACATATTCGGTGTCATGTTCAAAAAACAGTTTAGAGTTAAGTCAAATACTAGGCTCAGGACAACTGACAAGTACCTATCCCAATGTGTAAATTTCGATAGTGCTATATAATTTTCCTGAATTTATTCGCTATCAAAGAATTTATAATTTTTGTTTTATTTTTAGTTTAATGAAGTTTTAATCTTAACTTTGGAATTTGCCTAATATGCATGTATGATTTAGAAAGTGTAAAACAATTTTCCATATTTTAGTGTGAAGAGTTTGTTTACTTAGAATGAAATAGCAATCTGAAACTATAGACGGGAATGAGCATTGTGGGAATAGTTTACTTATTCCCATTATTTATTTATGTTATTATTAATATTCGTATTTCAGTAGGTATAGACTTGTTCATACCCTAATCTTGACAAAAAAAAAGGAATGTTATTTACAATGAAATACATGTCCATAATCAAGTTAGGTAATTTTGACCACATTTGGTTTTGAATGTACATTTTAATGCAGAAAAAACTAAGAAAGGTTACATCTTTCTGATAAAGTTACTTTATTTTCTGAAATCTTTTAAAGCTGACGTTCCATATTTGAGTAAACATCCCTTGATTGAAACCCTGTTGATTACATAATTGACTGATGATTGTATAGCATAAATACTGTGACTATGTAGGATATTTATATGTGGTAGTTATATTGATTTATTTTTTAGGAAAAAATTCAGAAATGAACTCATTAAACAACTTCCAAAAATTGAAAATTATTTTGACCTAGAAGCAATTAGTTTAAAATCCAACATTTCATCCATGGAAGTAGTAACGCACTCTGGTGAAACGATTCTGGTTTATTGTACTCCTCAGTACCCTACTTTTATATATCACAATAATGTTTTCTTTCCTACTGTTTTTGTTCTATGGAAATGTCCTCAACTTCTCCATACATTCTATACGCATTCCTTTGTTTTGGAGAAAATTAGACAGGGCGCTGATCTTATGTTACCTGGTGTTATATTTAAAAGTACTGTTGAATCTGAATGTTATGGAAATTTCCAGAAAGGTGATCCATTAGCTATTGTGTCTGAAGATAGCAACATGGCTGTTGCTTGTGGCTCAGCATTTGACAGTAGCCAAATATTAATGCAAACTGGAAAAAGAGGAAAATGTGTGCATGTAATTCATTTTATTGGAGACAGTTTATCTGATCTTGCGACCGCTGATTTGACCCCAGAACAATTTATTCAAACTGATTCTCATAATAATGTAACTGAAGTTATTTGTAGTTCAACTAAAGTAGAAAGCTCTTCATCTTTAGAGGATACTATTAACCAGTTACCTGAAATACTTTCTGAAAATGTTTTGTCGGATGTAGAAAAATCTCTCTCAGGTTGTAGTGACCCCTTTCATCAAGATTCCATGGAAGATTTGTTAACCTATTGCTTTTTTAAAGCTCTAATAACGACTGTTAAGAAAGTTAAACTACCTCTTCTTACTAATGTATTCTACAAAGTTCATATGATGGAAGTATATCCGAACGGTTCAATGATAGATATAAAGAAATCAAAATTTAAAAAACTGTCACCATTTTTAACTGAAATGGCTGCATTGGGTATTATTACTTTAGAAGAAAATAATGCTGGAGTTCATAAAATTATAAAAATAGATTATTCACATTATTTAGTTAAAGAATTCATTAAAAACTATCCACCTGAAGAAGCGACTCCTCCTGCGTTGAAATGTAGTGCTACTCCTAATATTTCAGAAAAACATACGATTAATGCCACTGTTTTACCACTTTTCTCTAAATTTAATTTCAAGTAAGTATACTGATATTACTAATTTAAGTACACAATTTATTTTATAAGGAACAGTAAAGTAATTATCTTGAGGAAGTTTGAATACTTTTTATATCCATCCAAATAATGATAAAAATTAAATAAGTAATATTAATGAATATAATAATTTTTGTTTTTGTAATTTAACAGAAAATATCATTTTAATGTATTTATTGAACTATAACTGCCAAATTTAGGTAACACATTTAGAATTCCATTTTCTTATAATTAAAGTTTTTTTTTACATATTATTTCCTTGTCATTCACGTTTCATTAGGCAATATTTCTGCTCTTTTTCCAGAAAGGGAGATGCTGTAAGTCAGAGTGAGGTCAGAAAAGTCATTACAAATTATGTGAAGGAAGAAAAATTACAGGACGGAGCTGACAAAAGGTATGCATTTTATTTCATGAACTTCATATGAATCTTGAGAGAACGTTTTGAAACTACTTCCCTTAAAATAAAATAAAAGGTTGTATATTCTGTATTAAATCTTATAATTTATCTTAAAAAAGAAAAAACAGGTTAAGTGATTTTGTTGGAGAGTAAGAAATGTATAGATTAATACCCGTTTTAATAATATATATGAGATTTAAATGGTGTTCCATAAAAAATTAATAAGAACACATGTATGAAATATGTATTAAATTAACAATTACTGATAATAAACCAACTACCATTCAAGAACTTTCCATTCCATAGGAATTATTTCCGTTTTTTGTGGAAGCATTTTTGTTTTAATGAAATCTTGTTTTAAGCAAACTTCGTAATTCATTCAATAGTCGTGAACTCCTATAATAGGTTTTAATATGTTAGCTTTTGTAGTACTGTTGAATATGAGGAGCCATATTGTAGACTATAAGTTTAAATAGTTACTTATTTAATGGAGACTTTAATTTCTTAAATACCTTTAATTAAATAATTAAAGAGTATTACTATTTAATTTCCCTCGATGGGTATTTTAATTTCTCTTTCTTATGAAGCAGTGGTTTCTGACTTTTGAACTGATGACCCTTTATTTAAATCTTGAATCTCTCATGACCCTCTATTGTCGGTAGTTTCATTTATATTTTATTTTTTGTGTACTGAGCGAGGCAAAAAAATTCTTCAAAACAATTTATTCAAAAATAAAAGTGTAAGCGCAGAAAACAGTTCAATTTACGAGTTGAAATTAATATTATTCCAAATCACTTCTCAAAAGCTACTTGACCCCCAAAGAGGTCGTCACCCACTCTTTGGAAACTCTTCTTTGGATACTATTATAAGCCTGGATTAATGATACATGTAGATTTTAAAGAATAGATGTAAAATCAATGTAACATGGAAGTTGTATTATGTTTTACTAGTTAAAAAAAGATACTACCTTTTTTGATATGTACATGCGAGTTTAATTATTTAGTGAGTTGTTTAATTGTTTATGATATTTAATCCAGTTGTTTTGCAAGTAACATTATTGTTAAGTAGCCTTTCTCCATTCCCAGTAATTGTTTGCAAACAGTATTTTTTTCCTTTTTTACTAAAACTGAGGCTGTCTTAGATTACACTACAGATTATTAAATTCTCAAGGGATTATTAGAAGTATACATTAAGAAAGAACACATTGCGTAATCAGTAAAATATAGAGATATGTTTTACCTGTGGAGTATATATTTTTAAAGTTGTATTGGAATTTGGTTACTCTTGAAAATGAAGCCCCCTATCGCTTCGCTGAGAAATCACCATCATGCTACCAATGTAGATTAAGATTACACAGTTCCTCTTTCAATTGAGAATATTGAGACAAAAACACTAGTTTTCCCTTTTATAATAAACTCCCAGGTTCATTATAGTTACTTTTTATTTTTTGAAATTGGGGTGTCGGTTTAGTCTATTGCTGACTGTAAAAGTCCATATTCAGTTTCTACTGTTCTATTCAATCTGCTGGGTAAAGAAGTCGTCAAGACAATGAGAGTGGTGGTTGCAGAATCACTCTTGAGAAAGGTCTATTGACACCGAACTCAACTTCTTCACGTACAGGTTACATAGAGTAATTTGTTTGGTTCCGATTGAAGTTAAACAGTGGCTTGGTGTTGTTTCAGCCGTTATTCGGTTATTTTCAGAGAATATATATATATAATAATCGGTTGGGTTTTTGACTCTGACGAAGACCGCTTGTTACGGTTGAAAGGTCTAAATCAGTAGCAAGTCTACTTGTAAGCAGATATTGTTAAAAGTAGAAGCAGCTTCTGCTCTCACGATTTTTGAACTGGTAGCCTCGATCATGCGGGCGATTTTCCGATATTGCGGTCGGAGTTTCCACATGAATTGTCCAAGGGACATCAATTGATACGAGCTTTCGTCCATGATTACGTTGGTCATTGTCAGGTAAAATTTCACTACTACTACTACTAAACGACTTCATTGCAAAGCTGTTTACAATAGGAATACATTTTTTGTAGATGTGCTTTTACCTGTCCAAGGTTGCCCTCGGAGGGGTCTTTTTGGTCATATTTATCGTAAAGGCAATCGTTCATTAGGTTCTAAGTTTACAAATTAAGGTTTGGTTAGAATAGTTATAAATTAAGATATAGTAGAATGTAAATTACGTTAAAGATAAGACAGAGTTTAATATAAATGTTTACATCGTATGCTGTTGTTACAGGTATTAATTACATTAAGATAGGTATTTGTCGCGTCCAATTGTTTGTTTCTTTTTTCTTCTTTCTTCAAGCGTCCTCCTCCTTTAGCTCGCCAATCTTCGACAGACCTGCTGTGCTGGGGTTTTTGGATTTGTTGTTTTTGCCGTCTTTGCTGTCTCCTAGTTTTTGATTGAAGCTGGACAGCCTTTCCAGGTTGACTTTTTTTGTGTAAGTGTCTGTTTGTAGCCTAGTGTCTTGGGGCGTCTATTATCAGTTGTAGTGTTTTGTGATGGAATCTATAGAGTTTTTTAAAGCCGACTCCTGTTATTGGTCCCCAAGCACTTGCTCCATAGGTGAGGATGAGTCTTATTAGATTTTTATACAGCATGATTCTCGTCCTGAGGGATAATATGGAGGATGCTCTGATTAGGGGGAATACCTCTCTCCTTACCATGTAAGCCCTGGACACCGCCGCCGTCACTTGCCTGCCCATAGACAACCTGCTGTAGATGTAAATACCTAAGTATTTAAGGTGACTTTTTCGAGGTATTGGCGATTTGTTAATGTTTACTGTCGGGGAGTGTTTCGATCTTTTTCAGTTGGCTTTTGTCAGGGCTGATATTCATTTTACAGGTGTTGGACCATGTCTGTATGTCATTTATGTAGTTGTAGTGGTGTCGCGATGCTGTTTATTTGGTGAGTTCTGTAAGCGTAAAGTTTTGCTTATGGACGGGTACTTATATAGTCTTCCTTAGTGAGTGCGTTTTTCTGATTGATCCAATAGATCAATCCTTATTGGCCACTCAGAGTGCAGATTTCGGTTTTCGTTGTTATTCCACTTCATGTTATGCTCTATGTTCCTGTTTGTTGGAATGACGAACATTTCCTTCACCTGAAGGTTAATTGAGGGGTTTCTTTGTTTAATATACAAATCCTCTAAAATATGTTGTTTATCGACATTTTCCTCTCGTTGGATAATGCTAGTACCTTGCACAAGCATCTCTCTGTTTAACTGTACATTGTGCTTTTCATGGGCATGTGTCTTTGGAGCACCAGCAGTCAAATGAAGGGTTAATCACCTGGAGAGCTTTGAAGCCCCTGGATATCCTTCTTTGGAATGTTTCTCAGGAGTAAGTTATGTGTTTTTCTATTCTTGTAGTATATTACAAGTCTTATTCAGCTATTTTCACTTGTAGGTCTTACATGAGTATGAACAATCTTTTGTGTAGTCTTTTCATCCTGCCTGTACTCTGTGTTAATGTAAGCCTGGTTGTACAGTTTTATTGTTTCATCGTTTGGAGCATTGACATCAACATTTTTCACGTGCCATTTCTAGAACTCATATTTGATAGTCTTCTGTACTTCTTTGTTTGTGTATCCGTTATTAATTAATACTTGCATAGTCCTTTCTAGTTCTTCGTGGACTGCTTTCCATTCGCTACAATGTGTTAAGGCTCTTCTAACGTTAGCAGAGATAGTAGAGTTCAGGGCGTTCATTTTGACCATTAAGATATAGTCCAAGGATGGTTAGCGAGGTAGTAAATTGGAGTAGGCATCTGACTGATGATGGGCCTTAGGGAAGCCTAGCTTGTGGGTGACTTTCGTTGTAAAACTTTCTTCTACCCTATTAACTAGTACGTCTAAGAAAGGAAGCTTACCTTGTCTGCTGTGTTCAACTGTGAAATTTAATCCAGACGTTTCATGAAGGGCTTTTTTAAAGCTGGAATTTTACTTCCTTTTTTTGTTAAAACAAATATGTCATCAATGTACCTTGCATATATGTTGGGCTTCTGCAGCTTACAGAATACTTACTCTTTCACGCATCCCATGAAGAAGTTTGGAAACAAGAGTTCATCCTGCTTTTGCATTCACCTCTTTAATTACCTTATTTTAGCTTCCACCAGAGTATACGCTCTAGCTGAATATATTTTATAAAAACAAAAGAACTAGCTGACTGGTTATAAGAAATAGTAATGCATGTGAGACGCCCGAGCTTCAGCATAGTCACTTGATATATCAGTTCTCATGTACACAGGGTAGCTGCGAATCCCTTCCTTCTCAATATATTGGGATAAGTACAACGAAGTTATCGAGGCGTCTTACACTTCACCTATCTTCTGTAGCACCAAAGATGCATACGGAGAGAGGACATGTTGCTCGCCTGACGAGGGAAATGCTGTCCTTATTACTAATAGTAATATTACCCCCTTCATATGCAAATATTAGAGATATTCTATATCAAAGAGAAATACCCTTCTCTAAATTGTCAAATAAATTATATGTTTGTTATTCCTAGTTCGAAAAATGTTAACCCTAGATTGAATTTATAAAAAGTGATTCAGTTAGTTGAACTACTGAGCATTAGTGAGTTGTATTCCTTTCTTATATCACCTGTTATCAGTGCATACTTTTAGCCTTGTTTTCAATACTTATTTTTTTCTTAAAATGTTATTGTATTCTTCATATTGTATTTACCTTATAATCCTGAACATGGTCAGTGAGGTCGAAAGCTTGGTCTTGATTAATAAATGTGTTTTTAGATTTTAAAGTACTAAATATGTATCTGGGTGAGTTACTCTATTAGTTAACAGTGCTACATCGTGAAGTGTTTAGAAAAAAGACCAAAAAACAGCTGTTTGTTACCTTCTTTTGCCATTACTTTTATGTTAGCTTCTCAGTTTTTATATTGTTTTGCTGTCTGATGGCATAAATTGAAAGGCCTCAGAGCATTTATTTCTATTGTTTTCCTTTTTCCATATATATATATATATATATGCTGACTGAGTCAGCAGTCAAGTCGTATATTTTCAGGGTCGGTAATTTTCTATTTCTGACTTTATAGCTTTCCGCTCCTACCTGGACAGATCGGCCGTCCTCAGTGCCTCCACCGTTAGTGCTAGGTGAAGGTATATCTTGTCATCACTTCTCAACATATTTCTGCCAACATCATATTACTCATGCTATGAATTACAAACATGTCGTCAGATTGGCAACTAGGAGAAAACTTTTTAGACTTAATGGATAATGCTTTCAGGCTTTCTAAGCGGTGTTTGTTACATATATAACCTTTCGATTATCAGATATATAGTATTTTGACACTTTGTAACCTGCTTTATCTATTTATATTATTTCTCTTTTTCTTTATTTACTTTTAAAGTTGTAACTTGCTGTGTAACTTTTTTTTTTTGATAACTTAACAAATTTCTCCTAATCATGGGAAAGTTGTTAAAAAGATGGAAAACATCAGTCATAAGATCGTAAATGCTGTGGCTGCGGTAAACTTTAAGAAAACCCGAATCCTTAAAATTATTTATACATAAAAGCGGCAAAAAATTGTATTCATGAGAAGTGCATCCCCGTTGCATTTAGGTAAGTTAACTACCACATGGGGAATTGGTAGACAAGAGTGTTTCATGAAATGAGGAAAGTAAATATCCCCCCCCCAATGACATTTTTGTAACTACATCTTCGATACTAGCGCCATCTAAACTATACTATTAACCCTCATTCCTAGTAACAATATTGTCCTTGCATTTTTTGGTCTCATTAATTTTGTTAAAATAATATTTTAATTTATTTGTATTATTATTATATATTAAATTAATTATTTAAATTATCTTAATTGTCCTATGTAGTCAGAACCATTGTCAAGATGGATATGTAGTCAGAACATAACAAAATGAAAGTCAATGTTTGTGGACCGAAGACAGTAAGAAAAAAAGTGAAGATTTTGATGAAAACTCCAGCAGATTGACAATATCATCTTATTTGTAAATAATTTAAAATGATTAGCTCTGCAGGCATAATAAAGGTAAGTAGAGTTAAGGATAATAAGATAATGGCCTTTAGAAAGAATGCGTTGCCGATTGATTACTAATGATGTAAATGTAGCAAGAGGGCAACATGGCGAATTAAAACCCCATTGAAAATGTCCGAACACTATGGTAACATTCCCTTATCTATTGTGAAATGTTTATACAGCAGTATGAGAGATTTCAGAGATTTTTTTTCCTTTTTCTCCGATATTTTGGAGAAATCGAGAAGTAGGTCATAAGCTGGCCTAGTAATGAGGCCTATACTGGCACCTTTCTCAACAAGTCGACCTTGTTGACTCCAAACTGTATTTGATGGCGAATAAAATTTGTACTGTGTCATATAGAAAGCTTACAAGCTTATATATAATAGTTAACGTATTTTTAGAGGAACACTAAAAGTGTCAATGTTCTTCTAGATATTTTTTTTAATGTTATAATCCCCCATACTCTGTAATCAGATAGTAGTAGATCTTTTCCGGCCAACATCATAAAAGAATTGGGTCTTTACCGCCTGATTTAGTACGTTGGCAGACGGAGACATCCTCAAAGTCAAAGTTTCATTAGATGATGAGAGATGACAGTCATTCCTCTTGTGTAACTATTCTGCTGTTTGTTCATTGGAGAATAAAGAAAACATACCAGAAAACCATAACTGCTACTATCAAATTATATTTTGGGAGCCACCTTAAATTGGTTTGTCTTTAAAAAGTGCTGAAGAAATTTTAGAAAAACTTACTACTTAAATATTTGAAGAGGATGTGAAATTAATATTATTGATGACATTAATACGATTAATTGTTATGATACTAATAGTACAAGTGGTAGTAATAGTAATACAAATGAGAATGGTATCTGTACTTCTATAATAGTACTGATACCATTAAAAACACCTCACGTCATAAATTTTCCTTACCTTTTAAAGGTCGTGAAGATGAAGCAGATAATAATAATGATTTGAGAGCATCCTGTAGTTGAATGCAAAAAATGTATTGTTTCAAAAGAAAAGTATGGTAGAAAGGTTCAAAAAATGAATGTTAACTTTGAAAGATGTTGATTATGTTTTAATTAGCATTAACCAATTTGAAAAAGATAAAGGAGATCCTAACAAAATAATTGTAGTATTTCGTACATCCTAACATATTAAAAACCTATGAAAGTAAACATAAAGTTGATATAAACCACGGCATGATTGAAGACTTATTAGAACACAATAATTTTAGAAAATACCAAATACATAAATTTAAGTGTAAGTGATTTTCTTCAAACAGAAAAATGTATTATCACTTTTAGTTAGTTTGGTTGTGTGTTGCTCGTAAGGATATCAAAGGTGTCAATGTGTTGAAGGATGTCAAACTAATGATGTAAATGATTTCGAAATAAAGCAGTTTACAGTTCTGCCTGACACGGTTATCAAGTTGTAAACATTTGTAAAGCTATGTTTTTATTTATCGAAATGATATAGTTTCCAAATTTTGGGATATTCAAAGTTCCTCCATGATTGTGTTGTCACCTACATGCAGAGTAATAACTGGCAACTAGTTGTATAAAGAAACGATAGAGAGTTTTTAATTTAATCTTTAACTTCATCGCAATGTCATTAGACATTTGTAGCTCCAACCCTTTTACTATTTTGTTTTGAAGGTATTATCTTGATTTTTTTAGAAGATTGACCCCCTAAAACGAGTTTTACAAAAGGCATTGCCGATATCACATGAATTATGAAAAATCTGTAAATTCCTTTTATGTTTGAAGAATTTAGGGTTTTACTGTTAACGACAGCTTAATAATGCAGTAATCTTATTCACTAAAATTGCCTTGAATACGAACTTAATGTACTCGTACCTTGAAGAATCAGTGATATATTTTTGCTTTGGAGCCATTTTCGATATATCAGTAATCACATCAAAAAATACCAGAATCAATCACATTACTTTAAAAGACTCGCTACTGCAGACTGAGCAATTGAGTTGCCAACTGCCATTACTTCACTAACACTGACAATTAGCAAGCACTTCCGCGTTAGGCTCATATCTATGCATGAAGTAATCACGTGATAGAGCTCAGAGTGCTGTCACTTTCTAACTGTTTACTGTCGGTATGAGTTCATTTGTTACATTTAAACTTAAGTTATGAAAATTATTTAGTTTTATACTGTAGTAATAATTTCGAAGATATTTCAGTTCAACAGCTGATATACGAGGATGGATTGATAAGTCAGTGACTTTTTGAATTTCCCGCGCATTTACTCCAAATGCAACAGTGCTGCCGTCATCTGTAATATATTAGTGGATAACTATCTAATTATGAGCCAGCTACCACGTGCAGTCGGTGTTTGATAGTCATTCAAAGCAGACAACATCGTCTATTTTATGAAAATGGAAAAAAGTGAATTTTGTGTGCTGATTATGCATCACTTTTTACGTAAAAACTCCATCACTAAAACTAAGGAAAGACTTGATAAATACTACGGGGACTCGGCACCATCAATTTCAATGGTTATGTAGTTGGTTACAGAGTTCCGTTGTGGTCGTACCAGCACTAGTGACGTCGAAAGTTCAGGTCGGCCAAAAGAAGTGATCACTCCGGAAATCGTCGATAAAATCCATGAAATGATATTGGATGATCGGAGAATGAAAGTGCGAGAGTTGGCTCATACTGTAGGCATCTCAACTGAATGGGTACATCATATTTTACACGAATATTTTGACATGAAAAAACTCTCCGCGAAATGGGTGCCGCGATTGCCCACACTTGACCATAAGCGCAATCGTGTGACCACTTCAAAAGAGTGTTTAGTGATGTTCAGCTGTAATCCGGACGAATTTTTGCGCCGTTTTGTTACTCTGGACGAAACATGGATCCATCACAACACGCCAGAGACCAAGGAACAATCGAAACAGTGGGTTGCTGTGGGCGAACGTGGACCAAAGAAAGCCAAACAGTCTGTCAGCCAACAAGGTCATGGCCACAGTTTTTTGGGATGCACGTGGTGTCATTCACATCGATTACCTCGAGAAGGTAAAACAAACACCGGCGAATATTATTCCAAGCTTTTAAACAGATTCGACGTTGATTTCAAGCAAAAACGGCCGCATTTGGCAAAGAAGAAAGTGCTGTTCCATCAAGACAATGGACGTATGTACACTTGTCTAGTCACGATGGCCAAAATCCACCAATTGGGATGCGGACTGCTACCCTATCCAGCATATTCTCCTGATTTAGCCCCCCCTGCGACTATTTTCTGTTTCCAAACCTAAAGAAATGGCTGGGGGTAAGAGATTTGAGTCGAATGAACAAGTCATTACCGAAACAAACGCGTATTTTGAGAGCTTTGAGAAAACGTATTATTTGGAGGGAATAAAAAAATGAGAAAAACGCTGGACTAAATGAATCGAGCTAAAACGTGACTGTAGAAAAATAAAATGTTTCTTTGACGAAAAACTTTTGTTTTATTCAAAAAGTCACGGACTTATCAAACCGCCCTCGTATTATACACCGACTAGGGCGGTTTGTACCTTTAAAATATACATTTAAAGGCAACTTTTTTATGTTTACTGCTGGATCCTTGCACAAACCGGACCTGGCAGTTCGTGGACAGCAGTTGGGAACCATTGCTCTGATACTAGGTTATTTCACCAGATATTTCTGCTTCTTCATAAGATATAATTCCTTCCTAGGGAATCTTTGCATAACAGTCTGGATTATTCGTGAATTGTTATTGTTATCAAATTGCTATTCTAGTTTTAATTTTTTTTTGTTGGTAAATTAAATGCGTTTTCTATTAATCATAACTTTAAAGATTGAAAATCTGTGGGAATATATTGATTTTTAATTCCTTATTCGGAACAACCCGAGATTTCAAAAAACTCTTAAGGTTGTTTGAAGTCATTTGTGAAGTAATTTATAAATTGAAAGAATTCAATTTCTGAAATTATAAATGTTTAAAAAGGTTCAAACAATTTCGTAAAAGGATTTTGTTCAGTTTAATTTTTTTCTGACGCATACATTTTTTGTTTGAAAAATAATAGTTTTTAACAAAAGATTGATTTATGATTGAATATTCATAGTGAATAACCTGAACTATAGTTGAAACTTCTGTTTTCTGTGGTCTCTGCAAGACAATGAATGATTGAGAGAATATTTGTTCTTGAAATAGACTTGCTGGTAATACCTGAACCAAGAGTCGATTGCATGATTCAAATTTATGGTTTACATAAATATACGAGTATAAAATTAAATACAATAATATTGGAAATAAATGAATTAATAAAGAAAGTTATATATGGAATAGAAATGTTTATATTGAAGTTCCAATTTGTCGAAGAAAATGGTATAGTTGTATTTGAACTATTTATAAAAGACAAAGTAAAATATCACGAACCGTAATAAAGTAACAGCGTAAAAATTGTTGGTTTTATTGATCAATACGTTATGTATATAGTTCTTCACCTCCTTTCCTTTAGTTGAATAAAGTATTTTATTAACAACAATGATCAATAGTATGTCGTTTCCTTAAGAGTGTGAATATTGTACAAGTTACATGGCTTACATTTACTCGTATGTTACTTCTTAGTATTGACATGCAGAAATAACATACTTAAATTATTGATCCAGAAAATCTGATGTGCTAGTATTATTATTAAATTGAGTTCCGAAGTCAATGTTTCTGTTACATGGTTTTTCCAGTTGAGTCTTTCAACCAAAGATATTCCAAAGTATTTGAGAGTTCTAGTGTAGTATTTTAAATAAATAGGTCTTTGAGGCCTACTTTCTTTCTTTTTGAGAAAGAAATAAGAACTGTCTTTGTTGGATTATGTCCAGACCTTTCACCTTTTCACAATTATTGTCGATTTGGAGAGCATGACCAATAAGCTCAAAGGCAGTACCATCAAGCGTTCATCTTCGTATAATAAGAAGGTCATCTGCATATATCGATTATTTAGACCTGCGTTTTCCCAACTTTTGTAAGTCTGTGTCCCCTTGGCTTCCAGATATAATCCTAATACCACCCCCAATCTCCATTATCACGTGTGACAGTCTTTTTTAATAGGAAATAACAATACTGAATGCAAAGTTTGATTTAAAAAAATAAATAATTTAATAAACCATTTTATTTGGCTTCACAATTACCATCAATGCACACAATATGAGCATCTTTTTTCTATTTTCAATTTGAAAATACAATATAAATAAGAAATATATTTGAAAAAATAAATCAATTCAATAAAAAATTTTATTTTATTTTCACAATTAATGCTAATGGGATGGGTATACTTGGTATAGGGATATTAGTTTCTCCACATCAGGTTGGAACTCACTAAGAAGTCGTAGATCCCCATGTTCGGTAATTCTAAGTCTGTCCCGTTGCTTGGAAAGAAGCAAGGCAACTGCACAGAAACCCCGTTCTAACAAATGTGAACAGCAATTAAAATATAAATATTTTAACCTTATTCCATAGTACTAGATAGAAGTCTGAGATTTTTTTCTGTAGCCAACAGTCTTGATATTATTTCTTGAACTTTAGCTTTAGTTCAATGTCGTTTAGGATTCACACAAATTCATGTATTAATTAATACCAGGATCTGGTATTTTTAGAAATTAAAGATTCTTTCTAAACTAAAGATAATTTCTAAATTATACATCTCTCTTTGAAAATCTTCTTTGTGAGCATTAGATACTTGTAGGTCATCATCTAATATGTTCTTCTTCATCCAGTTCAGAGAGGCTTGGAAACATTTAGAGTTCATGACTAGGTTAAATTTTGTTTGGTTAAGATACATTTAGACACGGAGGTAGAGATAACAGATTTGACTTTGACAAGGTTGACATCATTTCCTTCCAACTACAAATTAACTTCATTGCATTTTGCTAATATATCTGACAAATAAGCAATGTCATCCTTGATGGTTTTTAGATAACTACAGAGCCCAGTGTTAGAATCTTGGAAAAAGCTACAAGTGTATCAAACAAAGAATAGAAGCGTTTCAGGCAGTTTCTCTTTGACAGACATCTAGCTTCTGTGTATAGCAATAAATATTCAAACTCTTCTTTATTACCAATGCAAAGCTGGTGAAACAGTCTGGGATTGAGAGAATGTGCCTTGATCTTATTTACTACTGTGATAACAATATTTATTGATTTGTGAAGTCGACTACTTCAGTTTTTTCCTCCCAGATCCTGCCTGTGGATTACACAGTGCAAGTAAGCACACCAGGTACAGCATTTTTCAAGGATGTTAGACATTTTTTCTCTTTGAAAAAATTCTCAACATTAAATACTGATTCTCCTTTGGTGTCTGTTTGTCTTGAAAATAACAGTTCTTGAACCAATTTTTCATCTTTAACAAAGTGAACATAAGCGAGAGGAAAGTTTCATTTCTTGATGGACTTGACTCATCTAACTGAAAGCTAATTCTGTTGCCGCAAGCATGCTGCACAATATTTCTTCAATATTTTCAGCCATTTCATCTACTCTTCTTTGAAGTGTTTAAATTTATAATGTTGCTTAAAAACACATTTTGGCCAAAAAAGTGACTTTACCATCATGCATAATTGCTCCCAAACTATACAGCACATCTACACCAAAAGGCCTATATTTGTGTAAAATATTAATTTTGATCCATCAAAGATCGTGGACTGTAGCGTCTATACAAACTTTTAGATACACACCACACCCACACAGATCATCGAAAAAACTCCTTAAATCGACTTTTGGTTCCTCAAAACATGTAATTCCGTCAAAATCTCGTGATCGATTTTTTCACGATCACTATACTTTACGTATAGTAAAATAAAAAGAGAAATATCAATTGTAGAAAGAGAAAAAGGGTGAATTAGGAAGACAAACTTTTTCATCCACAAAAAAACGGAAGTCGGGTGATCTATCTAACTATGATCTTGTCTGTACATGTATTTCCTATTTTTAACTAAAATTTTTAAGTTAATTTCTGAATTGACTCCACTTAATACATTCTTAACTATTCAAGGCAAGAAAATGAAAGTTATGTCTGTAAAACTACTTGCAATAATTATTTATTAGAAAGGTTTTAAAAGTTCCTTAACCCATATTAAACAAAACATAAGTATGACAGTATTTATTTTAGGTGAAGTTTTTTCTGCTTCATTTCTACGTATCGTCATTTAATTAATCAACGACTAAACCACATTAAGAAATGAGTAAAATTATTGTGGTTTGGTCGTTGATTTTTATTTCACGTGTTTAATGTGAAATCTTATTTCTATTAACTTAATTTATTTTAAAAAAAATTAAATCTTGATCCACTTAATTAATATATGCCATATGCTGAATTAAAATCTTTTAGAAAGTAGAAAGTTCTTGAAGTTGGTCCATCCAGAGAGCAACAAAAGAGAAATGATAGTGTGTTCTGTGTGTACTACGACGCGAACTAACTCCTGTACTAATAACAATCAACATGTCTTTATTTAATAGAGTTTTTTATACTACTTTAGTTTAATATATGATGCTACGAATATAATTGAAATTTCATCTAATAAACTTCAAGTAAAATATATTTACTATACTCTATATTTCCAAGAATTTGGGTAAATAGTGTATTGATAATAAATACCTGTGCTTTGTTAAGAAATTTAATACCTTTTCTTTTTTAGGTTTATCTTACTCGATGAATTACTAAAAAAAATTTTGAATATAAATGTCAAAGCTTTGACTTGGGAAGACATAATGAAAACAATTTTAAATATTATGGGACAAAGTTTTGAAGTAAATTTAGCTACTAAGAAAACTATATCAGGTAAAGGGAAATTACCTCTTATTGAAATGCAGGTTTGTGTGAGAGCAAAATCAAAAAAGGTAATGTCCTTCATTCAGTAAACATTTTTATTATTTCCTTTTAATCATGAATATTTATTAACTATTTACATATTTTATACCTCTTTTGTAGCTCATTTATCAATGTATTGATTTCTTTGTATTTAATTATTTTTTTTATCAAAATAAGGGTTTCACATTAAACACATAAAAAATCATTAATGTAAAAACCAGATATTAAATATAAAATGATCAAGACCTTTCGATCAGTAATTGACTTTTCAAAGTTTCATTCTCTTTGAAACATTGACCAGATCACATTGCCGATCCTTGAAATGTCTTGGTTACTCTTTAGGTTCCCAAATGTGGCTTGCAGGTTGATTCCATTTCCATTACCATTTATAAATTAGTACCAACTCTTGTGAATGCTTAAAGAGGGGAGGGGGCTGGGGTGTTCCCCCTTGTGCTGATTTCTTAAGGCAATACTGAAACTAAATGCTAAGCTTCAGTCAATTACTGTTTAGATATTATTTATAGAATCTACTCTTACTATTTTCTTGAAATCAAAATTTTTTAATTAAGATCAAATCAATAACATGATAAGATTTTTTCCATAAACTTTTTGATATGGACTGGTAGATCTCATGAGCTCTCTATGAAAGTATTGTATAATAAAACAAGTTACAGTGCTTAAATAGGTTGTAGTGAAGGGAGGTGAGTAATGACTGACGAAACATTAACACAAGCCGCGAAGAGTCAAGTTTACTTCTTACTAACTTTACCTGACCATTAAAATTCACCATGCTAAGAATAATAGACATAAACCTAGCAAACAAAAGTAAATTTTTAGGATTCAGTAATCTCAACGTTAATGTCACGAAATTTCTTGAATGTCAGTTTCAAGTTTGGTGGTATAAGCACTATATTTAGCAATCTGTTCAAGTCTCAGAGCTTTTCCCATCACGAAATGATTCCTACAATTAAGAATTAAACAATAATGTATAATCTTAATCGTAAATCTCCTGCCCACTCGACCGGTTTCGGAAACACGTCTATATTCACGAAGTATCTTCAATAAACTGAGTATTTTCGTCCGGTGATCACATATTTATACCTGTATAAATATTTTATACCTATATACCACCTATCGATATTTTTCTTTGATGAAATTCAATTAACTATTGCATGATTATGATTGGATGTATTATTATTTTACAGATGTAGTTACTTAAGTTTTAATTATGTATTATCTCCTTTATTGTATATCTCTTTCGTATTTTTTACCTTACGTCAGTGTGTTAATGGTTCAAAGAAGTCATCCGTTGGGTGGGTAGTTTGTTTTTTTATAATGTCTTGTTTTATGTTTCAATATGTCTAAAGCTTTTGTCATTGTCAGTATCAGTCCTTTATGTAGTAAGTTCATCGGGTTCTTGCTGTCAGGATTAAAAGCATCAATCTAATCTGATCTTTACGTTTTCTTAAATTCCTTCCTGTTTGTCCTATGTAGTGTTGTCCATAGTCCTTGCATTTTATGCTGTACATTTCGTTTTGACTGAAGTTGTGTTCTATTGGGGTATTTGTTTTTAATGCAATGATTAAGTTTTTTTTAAAAAAAGTTTAGCTGTATCTTTTCCAATAAGTAAATGTTATCATTAATCTCTTTAGAGTTTTTCTTGGCTATTATCAGTCTAACTTTAAAGTTAGAACATTATTCGGTTTTAATATGAACCATATTATTCATGTATTATGAATTGTTAATCTGTTGCTGTTATTTTTCTGTTACTTCTAGGTAATTTATCTCGTTATCTGTATCTTGTTCGCATATAAGTTGTATTTTCTTGTGCAAAAAATTTAAATAGTTTTAAATTGACTGGGTTTTTTTCATTATTGAAGTCATTTATTATAAAGAATGCATCATCCAAATATCGACTGTAATGAAAAACATTAAAATCATTTTCCAATTTTTTGATACCAATGTTTTCTAAACCGTGTAAAAATATATTTGATAAAATTGCTGATGTTCGATGGTCTATTCTCAATCTGTCATTAGCCCTATAGATTTGATTATTGAATTTAATGCAGTTTTTCAGGCTATCTAAGTGTTTTCGTTTATTGCAATATTTTGTTATTATATTAATTAATTCTACTGCTTTTTTTACATTAAAATTTGTGGGGATAGCTTTTTTTTAATGTTCTGTACTTGGGGGCTGGTCTGTAGTAAATTATTGTGGTTTTATAATCAAACCGTCTTTATGCAGTTTTATGTGAGCTCTTAATTTTGATATTTCCGGGTAATTCATTTAGAACTGCCATAATTACTAATTAAATTGGAGCATTTTTTATATTTTTTTTTACTCCAGGTTGAATTTTTATTAATTGGGCCTAAATTTAGTGTTTCGTTCTAACTTTTATTTATAATATATTTGGTATTATTAATGTATTAATTTTTATTTAAAATTATGACGGAATTAATCTACCAGGTTTAGATAATATGGCATTATATTTGTTAAGTTTTCCGATATTTGTTTATACATTTTTACTTAACACATTTATAGTTTTTGTTACCACATGTTTTTCTATTTATCTATTACATTGTCGACTTAATGTCTAGTATGGGCTTGTTTTCGGTTACTGTTTGTTTTATTGGTATTTCCGTTTCTATGGCAAATTTTTCTAGGTCTCTGGGTTTCTTTTCTGTGTTGTATTTCACAGGAGCATTTATTTTCCAGGAAGAAATGAATATCCTGCATTTATCTCTAGTTTATTTATTTTTTTATAGAAATAAGAATACATTTTTTATAGATTTGTTTTAAAAGAATGATCGTTTTGTTTCCTCATTCATTTACGATCCTCTGATGTAATTACTTCTTTGAGAATCCCAGTCATTTGAAATTACATTACAGTGTTAAAATAAGTTTATTTTAACTTATTTAATTAACTTTAATTGATTCAGTTCTGAATTTAATTTATCTATTTTAGGTCACTTTAATTAATAATCTAAGCTTCTATGGTATTAATTTGGCAGAATTCTGCAAAGAATGTCAACATGGTGTAGCAGCGAGTACTACAATTAACACTTTTCCACATATGAGAAGTGAGCAAGTTCAAGTTCAAGGAAATCATATTAACTTTCTAGGAAAGTTACTTACAGGTAATATTTCTAAAAATTTAATAACATTGAAGTTTAATTAATTTATTTAACTTTAACTAGTATGTACTATTATAGATAATTCTTTCGCGTTAAATTTGTATTCAACAGATTTAATAAGGAGTAGGTTATAATACATAAAAATACGAACTTCATTATTAATAAATGTATTTATTAATTTTGTAAACGTAAGATTCCTTTGAAATCGTATGGGCTTTTATTTTATTTTTATATAGATTATTGCATATTATTTAAATAAAGTGATTTTTAGCTATTTGTTTGTTTATTTTGTTTCAGAAAAGTACAAAGTCCCTAAAAGATATATCACAGGATGGAACAATTAATGTCTATTGAATGTACAACGTGGTGAACGGAATAAATTGTTTATAATGTATTCTATTTTTTACCACGGGTTGTGTTATATGAAAAAATGTTTAGTCAAACAGAAAGTTAGAAAATAATGTTCCTCTCTCAATGATAAAAATGTTATACGACAATATACTTCAAGAACTTTGTTTACCCTATTGTTATTACTATATGGATTTTGTTATTATCATCTGGAGCATTGCAAATTTCTTTTTTTAGGTAGCAATACATAAAAGTTAATTGAAGATATGAAAAGGATTCATAAATTTTAACTAAACTCCGTGTTTTTCGTAACAAAGTTATATAAGGAAAAGTGAACTATTAATTTTCCAAAACTCCACAATTATATACGAAGTATATATTCAACAAATTTAACAAAAATAAATAAACCTACAATAAAATTTTAATATTCCATTTTAATGATAGACAATTTAATCAAAGATCTCTTAGATGAAACATTATTTCTGGTTTAAGGTAAGAACATGAGGCCTCCATGTGATCTTGAACGCAATGAAATATTAGCACAGATGTTGGAACAAGTTTTAAATGAAATAGAGTGCTGCTGTAATTTTCCTCGCTGAATGTAGTTCCCATACTTGACTTCAATGTGAATTCCTTAAATGAGTTCAGAATGTTTTCGGTAACGAATTCAACTACAGATGAAAATTTTTCAAGAGCTCCAAATGTCCCCTGTAACAGATGTACTTTTTAATATAGCGTACACAATTAACTAGAGTCAACTGTTATGAATCATATCGAACCTGAAGTAAAGTGTTATCGGGAAACTTGATTCGAATTATTGCATACTTGTATTTCTTCATCTCACGAAGTTCCTCCCTTTCACGCATTGCCTTTGTTTTAAGAGCCATCATATTTTCAACTTGATCAGTTCTAATAGGAAAAAGATCATATTAAGAATGTTAAATTTCTTTATCATTTAAAGTTATGTTTTAGGTGTTTATGATCACTATAAATATAAATACGTTTGTTTACATTTAATCTTTGATTCAAGACTTCTTAGTGAATTATTGAGATAATCAATGAACAAACATATATTTTTCATACATTTTAAATTGGAATGGACAATAATAACAAATTTACCTGGAGAAGATTTGGGAGCTGTTTGTGATGCAGTATTTCCTGTCACAATTAAATAGGGAGAGGTAGTGATTTTTATTATGATGTTCAATAATAAATCATAAAGTTAGTTTTTAATGTATACATTACTTCCTAATGAGGTTAACCCATAGTAATCCTAACCCACGCTGACCTCAACAATAAATAATCACATTTACGCTTATTCCAACGACAAACCAGAAAGTTGTAATCCTAACTCAGATTGTCATTACACATATGCTTTAAATAGTGGTTGCTATGATGTATACTGTTTATAACCATAAAACATATTGGAGTGTTTATTAAAATACAGCAAGAAAATGTGTATATGTCTTCTATCACCGACGGGTTAGATGCAAACCAGCTTCTCGGAACAAGCAGAATCATTGATAATTTAACTCCGATTCTCTCTCTCTCTCTCGTCATTATTTCCTTTCTTTTCTGAATGGTATTTATTAAAATGGCATAACTCCAAAAAATCAAAAGCATTTTGAGTGCTTTAAAATATAATTATTTTCTAATTTTCTTTGTAACAGAAGTTTTTTGAAGTTCAAATCCTTTATATCGAATTAGTTTCTGTTTTTCATAATTTACCCATACTTATATTTACACATTTGATTAAAAAAATGTTAGTCTGGAAATGTAATTAAAAATAAAAGTAACAATTTCTAAGAAAATCAGTTTTTATATCAATTATAAACATTTTATTCATTTTAAGTACTTTCAATTAAAATCAGTGATTCTTCATGGGGAACAATAAGATTCTAAGCAACATTTACCCGTTCTTTGTTTGATCATACCTCCAACAATATTCATATCATAATCTTCTAGCGGCATAACTTCCTTTTGTTCAATGTAATTGGAAATTACTTACGATAAGGCTCATACTAATTATTACAATATTATGCTAATTTTCAATAAAAATATAAAAAGAAACAGGTAAACCTCACATAGTAGTATAGTGGGTAAGATCCCAAAAAATTGGTGTTTTACGATAAAGTACAACAATTGCGTTACGAAATCTTTCTAAAACATATTTTATTAACTGTACATGCTCTAAAGCAGGGTTTCCCAAAGTGGGCTCCGTGAGTGTGCTGAGGGGCTCCTGAAATCCTTTCTCAAAGAGGATCAAATGCTTTACATGGAAAAATTAAATGGTTGCAGACATTTAACTGTTAGATCTTTTTTAACCCAAAAATCATTAGTTAGTGTCTAAATTAACTATTTAACTATTAAAGTTAATGTTTTTCTTATTTATTTTATAAATTTTCTTGTTAGTAGTCCGTGAAAAACCCTTTGCCCTGCTTAGGGGCTCCAAGGAGTCCTGCACTTTGGGAAACCCTGCTCTAAAGTCATATGACTAACAAATGTGTACTGTAATCCCTTCGTCTGTTATATTTTTTCTGTCCATGGTCTTTTACGAACGAGGAACATTCAATAATTAAAACGATTTTTCAACTTTAAAAGGCAAAAGACTGATAACAAAATATTTTTCAACTCATGTGGAAACTTCAAACGAATATACCATCGTTAAAAGTTAAAAAAAACATCTGTCACCTCTTCTCAGCTCACACTAGCGATGCTTTTTTAATTTAGTAAACTGGACTAATGGTTTACCTGCTATACTTGTCGTATTTGTTTACATTTATTAACATATACTTAGAAATTTTTTGAGTGAATCCACTGAAATACTATTGATATTTAGAGGTTTAATGAAAAGATTTGAAATAATGTAATCACTATATGTGATGCAAAGAAAAAATTATTCTTACATGCAAAAATATCAACGCCAATCAAACATAATTTCTGATACCTTCTAATGTATGATATATTTGCCTCACAAAATGCTCCAATATTTCTATATATTGAACCCTTCAACGACTTACTTTATTTTACTTTACTGTTTTATATTTGTTTCATTTCATTTTTTACTTGTTTTAACTGCTATCGTCTGAGGTAAGTTCCTCCTTGTCCGATGGAATGCCCGGATCATGCTGGGGTATAGCGGTTCGCCAATGGGATAATAATTAGAGAAGGTCACTCTCTAGATAAAACTTCGTTTCTCTAGAAACGAAGATAAAACGAAGCAGCTAACTGTGTTACAAAAAATCCTGAAATCTTGGGAAAATGCCAAGAAAAAACCCTATATTTTTTTAAAGGTATGTTTACGTCTGAGACCTAAGGAAACGAACGCGTACTTTGATACTTTGGTCATTCATGTGATGAAACAAACTTCGTAAGATGATGCACTTTTTTTCTAGAAAGACCTTTCGTAAGATGGAAATTTCGTAAAAGAGGCTTTCGTATGAAGAGGTACTACTGTACTTGAGAAAATTCTATCTCAGAGTGAAAAACATATCTGTCTTCAGAAATGGATATAAGTTACCAGAGTTTTATTGAGTTTCATCAAAAACTTAAGTACCTTTTGGAATAACAAAAATTAATATTATAATTGAAGGAAATTAATTTAGTAATGGGAGTCACTCATCGTTTTTTGGGCTCATCTATCTTGAAGAACTGAGAATAGTAAATCAAATCTAGAAATGATCAAGTTCTCAAAACCATATAACTTAATGTTTCACCGTTTGTCTGTTACTAATTCTGTGGACAGAGCAATAAAGCATTGTTTCACTTCTGATAGATAACCACTAAGATTAATTCTCAAATAAATGAGCAAATTCATACTGTTAATGACATAAAAGTTACTTTACATTAACAGCTTGCTTTATCACATGTCCCATACCGATTTTGCTGTTCTTTTTTTATTTCCCCACTAGATAAAATATAAAAATCATTAGGAAAATTAATTCTTATAACAGCTTCGGCAGGCTTCAGTAACTGTAGGTTTCTATCAATTTGAGGTATAATTGCTTCTCCTCTTTTAATAAGATCCATGAGATTCTACAAACATACAGTAACAAATAAATTTATAATTCAAAGTATATCTTTAAACATAAATTCCTAAATTATGTCCCCTGAATACACTTGTATCAAAAACATATATAATTACATAATAAGATAATTATCCTAAAAAGCATTAAAGAAATATAGTTTACAGTAGTAACACATTCCGATGTGGAAATATTCATTACCCCTCTCCCCGAAAAGTTACCAAGGATAATTGCATTAGATTTTAAATAGTGCAGTTGCTTATAAATTTGTTCCTACTACCTCATCGATAATGTTGATACAGGGAGCTAGTAGACATACAAAAACAGAAAGAGGGACATTTCTAACTATCTATTACAAAAAAAAATAATGCTGAGTATCATAATAGGGAGTGAGGATAAGTAGGGGGCGGAAGGGGGACTTCTATCAAAGTATTACAAGAGGGAGAGTGATAATGTTAGAGTAGGTAGAGCAAGGAGATTGAACAGATGCATCTATATATATAAACAGCAGAATAAAAAAGGAAAAGTAGAGTAGGATTAGAGGACACAAATATGAGGACTTCAAATTAATTCTATTATATTTTGGAGAACACGAAATTCTGAGTGATAATTTTAGAATAGGGAGTAACAAGGACGATCTAAATAGTTAGATTGAGAAATCCAATCTAAGGTCTTTCTGACTTTAGTCCCTACCTCGGCCTTTGTGTGAATTATTATCGCTCTCTATTCTTCATTGATTCTCTTGTAATAGTTATGTCTCTCCTCACCTCTGCCTTACCTAACATTATCTCTCTCTCATACAACCCATCCATTATTCTCCCTCTTGATATACAGTCAGTTAGAAGTTTCCCTCATTCTGTCCTTCAATGCATCCTCGCTCTCTGTCCGGATATATCCTCCTCAATTACTCCCCCCTCTTGTAAAGGAGTTATTTAAAAATTGCCCTTTTTCTCTCCTATATATTTCATAACTCTCTATCATATTACATCATGTAGGTTGTATGAAAAAATCTAACAAATACATCTTCAATATTAATATTCTAAAGAAAGATTATATATTTCCATGATTCCTTATTAACTACATTACTAGCTTTATTGAATATTAAGTAATACCCTATATATTATCATTTTCAGTCGATAAAGTTGTAATAATGGTGTTTAGTTGATAAACATTTAATAATATTCATTTAACCTCCTGCGTAATGGAGTTGATAATTGAAATAAACCTTTATTTATACACTATAAAAAAAACTGTACAAAATAATGTTATGATCAGTTTGTATATATCTGAAAAGCTTATTTTGTCATAAAAAATAAATCTTTTAAACTAAAGTATATAAATTTGTTCAGAAGTTATTTAAGAATCACTGTTTATTTCATGAGAAATTCAAATACTACAAATAGTTATTATGAGTAGTTACAAAAACATTCAGCGCAGATGACTCCATGTTCTCGGTCTTATCATTCGTTGTGATCAGGACAGAACTGATTTTTTTTTCAATCTCATAATTTTCTCTTTGTTAATTATGTAATAAATTTGATATTTATAAAAAAAAAGTCAATATGCCCATGGGTCTTTAGTATAAATGGAATGGAATTCATAATTAATTTCAAGGAAATATTAATATTATTGCCATGAACATTTGTCACCGAACCTATGAATGTAATATGATGGTCAGTAAGCCTTCGTAAAGAACCCTCACAAATCCTTTCCAAAATGTATGTTTAATTTATCCAAACATAATAAATATGATCACAATTTAACTTACAAGTTATTTAACTATTCAAATTGAAGTAAAATGAACAGAATACAAGATCCACACTATAACAGTTTCGAGTTAACACTATTTATCAAACTTATACTCATTTTTGTAGAACGTCAGTAATTCCTATATTTATTTGAACTTATTTACAATTCCCTATAGTGCTTATTTTTCGAAGATTTGACAATAAATACATAAAACAACTGGTATGTATTTCTAAATCAACAGCAAGAAAATGTCTACATATCTACCATAAATACCCTTAAAAATAATTATTGATTTTAAGGGAATAGTTTAACCTCTGTGGTATAAAGTACCCTTTGGATAGTTTAAATGGCAATACGATAAGATACCTCCAAACGGCCAACATCTGGATCATCTAACATAATCAAATAATCCTCTCCATCAATTTCTTGATTTGTGAATCCAGCGGCAGCTAAAAATTCATTCGCACCTTCTATTTTAGCTACCTTTTCCATAAAAATCCTGTTATTAGCTCTGATTTTTCTGTATTTTGGAATATGAGGATTCTTAGCAATATTTTCAAGATAAGTATAAAGGGTATTAACGCAAGATTCAACCTAGAACAACAAATTATAAATATTCTTTTACCTTTTTTAAATATAAATTACTGTTAATTTCAAACAAAAGAGAGAAACTATTTACAATAACGGAGTCCGAATCGGGGCAGATATTCGTAATGAAGATAGAATTTATGATTATTACATTACTTTTAACAAAAAATTGAAAATAATATGTTAGGAATAAGGTATGGAGTGAAAGGGGTATTTTAAAAAGAATAAAAGGAAGATTGGGCAGGACTAAGTGGGAAAAGAACAACAACAAAAATCCCTGTCTGCTGGTCGATGTTAACCCCTTACACTATGCTATTGCTCAGTTAACATTTATTATAATTTGAAAAAGCCACTGCTGACTTTTGAAGTATTCAGCCTATTAAATTTAAGAAATGTACACTCCATAATATTTCGACATATATCTTTCATAAGTTTTCAGTTTCGATCCTACCAATATCATGATCTTCATCACGTGAATGTAAAACTTAAGACTTCTATTTAATGAGTAATTGTTCTTATTAAAATATTATTTTAGTGGCTTACCAGTCTGACATATATGTATAGTATATTTCATGAAAACAATTACAAAGAATTTTGTAAATACGACTCTATAGAAGTGACTTACAAGTAATGTTATCTACAAGTAATGTTCATATATATTTGGTGAGGCATTGAGAAGGGAGGAAGGAAGTCAGGTATTTTAAAGAGTGTGAAGCGCAAGGAAAAAGGGCTGGACAAGGCGGTGTTGGGTGAACAAAGGAGTTCAGGAAAAAAAAAGTAAAAGTGACCTGCTAGCTGTCAACCCTTGTAAAAGCTACTGCTCCGGTTAATACTTCAAACTTGAATAAACCATTACTATTGTTTATTGTATTTGATTTATTAACTTTAATCAGAAAGGACTAGTAATATTATGATTTCTCATACCTGATCATTTTATCTTCTGTCCAATTTGACATAATTCTCATTATATATATCGACGAATAAAGTACTACTTTGTTTACCTTTAATTATGTTAAGATAATATTATTAACCGTCATACCTCGTCTATCGCTGGTGAAGACGCCCGACCGGTTTCGCATTGGCTGCATCATCAATGGGACTAACGTTACCTCCCATTGCGAAACCGGTCGGGCGACTTCACCAGCGATAGAAAAGGTATGACGGTTAATAATAATACCTTATTTACAAACCTCTGTGGCACCAACAGTATGCATGTATTTAATTATGTTGTTTGACTGATTTACCATTCTGACCTATGTATATTTTATCATAACAGTTACAAGAAATGTAATGCATACCACCATACTCCAGTTTCATTAACAACTTGCCTACATTGTTACCATTAGAAAAAAAAAATGGTTAAAATCAAGATTTCGAGCAAACCTAGGAAGTGGATTCAATGACTCATGATATGGTAAACCTATGACATTTGAGATTAAACGTGTTTTTGTTACAGCATTGGAGAAAGCTCTTTTAACACCCTTTGAAGCTTTGCCTACATAAGAAGTAGAGTATTTGAAGAAGCGAGGAATATAAATTATGTTAATGGAATTTAATAAATATGAAAAATAATTAAGTAAACACTCTTTAAAAATATTAAATAATAATAAAAAATTATTAACGATTGAAGCTAATCCCAGGAGCAGATCTACCTCACAGAAAATAAATAAGTCCTTTTTCTGAAGCTTCTAAAGTGATTTTAGAGTTGGGATCAGGAATCTGCCTAACATCTTGTACACGGAAACAGTAATTGAAACTAGGTCCTTGTGAACTGGTATGAATGGCAACGGATAGGTCACTCCACTTACCGTCGAAAGACATGTGATTATTCATGAGCAAGCTTAGCTTAGTGTGAGCTAAACTCACATAAAAAGTATCACACTGGATGCAGTGCAATCGATAAATGCAGTTACAAGATGTACAGGGGGTTTTGTGAGGAATAGGGTCCTTTCTTGTTACGTTGCGTTGGTCTTGTTTTACACGTGTTTTTAATGATTTACTGTTTTGACAAATATAAATTTTAGGGCAACTTTTACACGAGATTTTATAAATACCACTGTACTCCAGTTTCCTGGGAGAGTTTTTAATTAACATACTGCCTATGTCATTACGATTAGAAGAAACTATATTAAAATCAAGTTTACGAACAAGCCTAGGAAGAGGGTCCAATGACTCATGATATGGTAAAACTGTGGCGTTTGACATTGAACGGGATTCTGTTAAATCATTGAAGAAAGTTTTTCTAGCACCCTTTGAAGCTAGGTCGATATAAGATGAGGGACATTTTAAAGATAGCGCAATAGAAGTAATGTATTAATTTCATCATTAAGGAATTCAGGGGAGCAAACTCTTAAAGCCCCCAAAAATATATGCTTAAAAACAGATATTTTGACATTTTTTTGGTGGGAAGAATAAAAATGGACGTATGCAAGTACATTAGTAGATTTTCTATACACACTATAACGTATCTCCTTACGTAACATAAGGATGAGGAAATCTAAGAAGGGCAAATTGCAATAGAAGAATAAGTTGTAATTTTCCCTTCTAGATGTCTTCATCCATAAGTTACTCAGAGAGACAGTTTTAGTGTATATAGAAAACCTACTAATGTACTCACTTATGTCCATTATATGTTTATATATATCAATGATCAAACCACAATAAGAAATGGGAAAACAAGACTAAGATCTTTCAACCGTAACAAGCGGTATTCGTCAGAGTCAAAAACCCAACTGTATAGTATAGTTGGGTTTTTGACTCTGACGAAGACCGCTTGTTACAGTTGAAAGATCTTAAGTCTTGTTTTCCCATTTCTTATTGCGGTTTGATCATTGATTGTTATTTCACGTGTTTATGTGAAATCTTTATATATATATATAATACAATTAAGAGTAAGAAGGGAAATAGGCAAAAAAATTAATCGTGTATGTACTAATGAAAGTCTGATTCCTAAATATATTTATAAAGTCCAAACTACAGTAAGAAATTCCGAATGGGAGTAAAATTTTTTTATCAAAACCACTGAGATTCGTCAGAGTAACAATCGAACTGACACAAGTCAAATAATGAATATAGTATTATGACATCTGATATAAGATTAAGAAGGAAGTGAGGGAAGAGAGGTCTTTTAAAGGGCATAACGGTAAGAAAAGAGACCAGAAGGCTGGGCAAGTCACGGAGAAAAAAACTTCAGGAAAAATAAGTAAAACACTATCCACTAGTACTTATTTCTTCTTAAACTCCTTTGTTTACATTGACTTCCAATCCCTCTGTTCCACTTCCCCCTTAGTTGTTAAGCCTTTTAAAATAACCTCTCTTACCACACTAGTTATCGTATTTCATTTATTTCAGTTTGCATGTGTCTCTGACGCAAAACAGTAGTTTTTGTTGAAAGATCTTAATCTCATTTCTAAATTTCTTACCACGGGTTACAAGTTGATTTTTATTTCGCATATCTACTATGAAACCTTGCTACATATATACATTATATATTGATAAAAGTATAGACAGTGAAGTAGAAACAAAATAAAAGTTTGTCAGGACTCCGTCAGTTCTTCAGGTTCAAATTAAACTCTTTTAATTAATTAATACTCAAAGATTTTGATTTGAACCTGAAGAACTGACCAAGTCATGACAAACTTTTATTTTGTATATACAACATACATATTGTGTTGAAATTAATAGCAGATTCTGCATTCACGATTTTCTTACTTATCACTTCTATTTTCCTCACGATTTTCCTTTGTGAAGGTGATAATTGCCTAAGCAAGCTAGCAAACGACATTCAGAAGGCACATAATAATAGGGGGTTGCGGCTAAAACACTAAAAAACACTTGACCGTGAATATCTATATCTAATTAACTATTAAACTAAACTAATACAACTTTCGGCCCCATGAGTCATCTTCAGGTCAAAAACTGACGGTAGATGAGAAAGTGGAAAGGGTAGGGTAAAGTTCTTTTAATTTTTATTTATTTTTTTTTACAATTTTAGATTTTTTAAATAATTTTTTATATATTTCCTTTATTTTTTGTTTTCTTCACCTTTATTATCTTTTAATTTTTTTTTTCTTTTATCTGGACACCTTGGTTCCTTTTTTTATTTTTCTCCTTCGCGGCAACACTGCTTATCTATAACAGTCTATAACTATCTATAACACCAATGTAGTAAGTAATCTGTACATTTAGTTAATATAAGTAGTTTAAGAACCTGAAGATGACTCACGGGACTAAAGCTTCTTGTATTAGTTTCGTATATTTAAACTATGTATATGTATATACATAGTTCACAAAGGAAAGAGAAAAATAGATAAAAACACACACAAAAAGACTCACAACGATATTTCGACATTCGTCGTCATCGGGCAGTAGTCCCTTTGAGTAGCTGAAGCTAACTGAGCGTACGATCGAAAGCGACGTACACGCACGCACTCTGCTGGCTGCCCTAGGAAAGCTAGTAACTACAGAGAGAAAAATAACTAAAAAAGGACAAATAAAAATAACAGAAGGAGAAAATAATAAATGAAGCAATGAGAAATATCAAAATAAAAAAGTGAATAATTAAACAAAAAATAATTTAAATAAAAAAAAATTAACGGAACAAGTTGAGGCCAGGAGGAGAGCGAGCTTTGAGAAGACAGATAATTGCCTCCTCTGAAGCCCTTAAAGTAACCCGAGAAGACGGAACAGGGATGTGATTAAGGACTTGGACCTGGAAGCAGTGATTAAAGTCCAGTTCATGAAAATTAGAGTGGACAGCAATAGGAAGGTTTTTGCGTTGACCAACGGAAGCCCTGTGACCATTCATATGTAAGTTGAGCTGCATAGAGGCCATACCAACGTAGAATGCATCACACTGGGTGCAGTCCAAACGGTAAACGCAATTAACCGAGGTGCATGAGGTGTGGGGAGGACAAGGATAGTTAATCTTGCTATGGGGGGAACTAAAAAAAGGATTAGGGTTGATGATACGACAGGTTTGGCATCTGCTCCGTCCACACTCCACCATTCCCCTCCCAAGAGTAGGGTTCAAGGGAGAGTGATGTGAGAAAATGCCTCTTGAGGTTCGGTGGTTTGCGGTATGATAAGGAGGGGGTTTCAGGAAAAATAGATGATGTAGGAGAAGAGGAGAGCAAAGGGAAAAACTCCTACCTTAAAAATTTGAAAAATATATACTCATTTTTTCAACCTATTTATTCAAGCTATATAACATTCAATTATTGTATTTTCTACAAATATAAAACAACCATCTCTTACCCTTTCTCTAGGTTTGTTCAAGGAATGTATCATAAGACAAGAAGTAGCCTCCTGTTCAATATTTAACTGTTCTTTCAGGAAGTCTCGTATTTTTGATATCCATTCTTCTTTTGAAAGGATTTCATGGCCTGAAATAGTTCTGGTCTTTTAGAATATTCTCAATCAGAACATTTACAAAAAAAATCAATCATTAAATTTTTCAGTATTATAATTGTTTCTTACTTTAAAAGAAACAAGCAATAATACGTGTTGGTACTGCGTGTGGCCTATCAAGAATTATTTCATACAGACTGAGTCCACCCTCAATTTTTGAGGATAGTATGTGGTTTACCTCATTCAAAAATATAAAAATAAATGAAATACAAAATATAATACATATATTTCTTGAAGTACTGACAATTATGACTCTTGACTAAATAGGCCCAAGATTAAAGCGAGTTATATAGTCGGATATACAGTATCTGTAGCAAGGATGATAATCACTATATCAGAGTTTGAAAGGGTAGCCAATTGCGAGAATCGGATGCTGGAAACTAAGTGATGTCATCATACATCAAATATTAAATTACAAAACCTAAAATAAAGGAAAATAACAATCTGGATGACCTCAATGAGAAAAGATCTCCGACTATGTATATCCTATTCATTACAATGTCAGAACAATGTTCCTAACTGTCTAAGAGAAGAAATTATGGAGTAATGCTCAATGCATTATTGACGCAATAGTACTTCAGGAAATCAGGTAACGAGAGGAAACTGATTAAAAAAAAATAGTAAAGCTCTGTGTGGTGGATTTATATGTGTTAAAAGTTTTGAAAGTGATTTGCTTCTTCAAATTCACTTCTACTTCTATACCAGATGACACGACGAACTTCAATAATTACAGTTCACTTTGAAAGTTCTCCTGACTACATTGATAAATAAGTGATGTATACTCAATGGTAGATAAAAAAACTTGTAGCTTTCCAGTCTTTGAAGTATATAAGTTGGATGAAATCAGAATTCCCTAAGCAGTTTTTATGAAAAAAAGTTAACAAAAATACCATAATCCAGCAAGGAATTTCTTTTTGATAAAAAACATAATAGGAAAAGGAGATATATTTGCATAATGAAAACACTGATACTCTATCACACTGCTTTACTTGATTTCTTATATTTTTATAAACCTTAGGAGTATTGGTTAAGATCCTCTTAGATTTACCTGTCAGTCCGTAACGCATAGACCTTGTTTGGCACAAATTTACTTGAATAAAGCCTGTTTTGTCTACGTTGCAATCTGGTTTTGCACATAACCAACTTGTTTAGTAACCTCTTTAAATTACAATGATATATTTCTTTTTAAATGGTGAACGCTATTATGCCTTCATTTTTTAAAAGATCCCAGAAATGAACACTCCATCAACACTAATTATTGATTCTGAGGTAAAATGGATAAACCAACAGTAAAATGGATAAACCAACAAAAGTCTCCACACAAACGAAGTTTTATTCAACGCGTTTCGAACACTTTGTGTTCATCATTAGGAAAATACCAAGGATGTGGTACTGACGGGTTGGTCCAGTGAAAACAAAGTCAAAACCAGAGTTGTTTTCACTGGACCAACCCGTCAGTACCACATCCTTGGTGTCTTCCTGATGATGAACACAAAGTGTTCGAAACGCGTTGAATAAAACTTCATTTGTGTGGAGACTTTTGTTGGTTTATCCATATTACCTCAGAATGAGTAAATACCACACAATTACGGATTGCACAACTAATGACTAATTATTGAGTTTCTATGGAGTCTCCTACATGGTTGTTAAATACAAATTTATTGCTTTAACCTAAAATGAGGTTGCAGACTGTACATAACGTCTGACCAAAGCATATAATCTACAGTCCAAGCAAAATTCCCATTCAGATTCAAGGATACCAATGTTCAGCACATTTACATTAAAGAATTCAGATTACAAGAAATGAATTCATATGTGTTATTTAATTGTGAAAAAAATGACACAATAAGTATTTTTAAAAAAAAGTTCTCTTCTTAAGGGCTGGGCCTAACATTTAAAAATAAAAAGAACTGTATAACGTAACAGCAAACCTTCTACATCTTGGATGGCTAATGTGATTACAAGATTATTTTCAGAAAAAATAATTGCCACATTATTACATAATTTATAACGCATGCAAGTGATATAATTAATGTTAGGATGGTATTATATGTCTGTAAAAATAGTTGAAGTTAATAAGTCAACTGAAGAAAAACAATTTTAGTTATGTTCTAAATGAACTCTTTTCCTATTGAATTATGTTAAGTACTTTGTTTTCAGAATATTAGTATATAGTATTTTATAAGATTAATACGGCGGTAAACATAGACTTTTAATTAAATTTCGTACTGCTTCAGAAATTTGGAGCATGTGAAATGACCAAAGATTAGGGAATTGGACCCACGATTTCCGTGATCTACGCAAGACCACTATCACTCAAGTCACACAGGCGCTTGGTGTTGTAAACCTATAAATATCACATCGATACATCTCTCAAAGATGATTTCTTTAAAATATTACTAATAATAATAATAAGTATTATTTAAATCACCACATCGGATCAAATTATAACTTACCTAATAGAGGACACTTGAAATAAACTCCTGTAACGGCTAATGTTTCAGGGGTTCTATTGGCAGGGGCAGGAATGTCTGTACAGGAAGTATTCGTGATAGCCAAATCCCTCATGGCAGAAACAGACCTTTAAAGTTTTTTTTTTGTTAGTTTTAAAGATTAATTGATATGTATCAGACCCATTATTCTAATCCTGGTAAAATAAGTATCATGAACATTCAAAATGACAAAAACGTTATACATTTAATTAAACAAACAGCTTAAAAGGTCAATTGATAAATAAAAAGATTATGTTTTGTTTATATTAAATAAATGAGATGTTTTAATTTTTTATCAATCTACAAAGAAGTCTCTTTAAGTATAATTACTGAATGAGGGACCCTTTAATAACCATGATTACAACATATTCTTGGAAAAATATACTAAAACAATGTTATTGAATCAAATTATATTTGTTTCCGTATGAGTCAGGTGATCAACGTTCTGTAATACAACCTAGAAAAGAAGAACACCATTTCTTCTTCTAAACAACTTTCAAACAGATGAGATTGTTTAAAGATCTACGAACTGAAAATATATGTCAACGTTTCTTTTTCTTTATTAAAGCTTATTTCGTTGGGTGACACACACCAATACACTTATTACGAGTTTTATATATTCTCTGATTTATCGCAATCAAAACTAATATACTTTGTAATATTAAACCTGATATAACTCCATCAATTTCAAATCTTGAAAAGTTGTTAGTTATGAGCATAATTGGTAAATTATACCTATTTGTACATGGATGTTCAGAAATAAAAAAAAAATCTGTAATGAGGACTTTTTCTTCTCAAAGTTATTGTCAACGTCACTTCTTAAAAATGAAATAGTTACAAGACAATAATATTGTAGGAAATCTCACGCTCCATTAACCACATTATGCAAATAACAGGGATATTCGATGCTACTTTATTGTCAGAACAGTTATAAAAAAAAGTAATAACTAAATAAATAAATAAAAATATATATATAAAGGATTTATAAAAATAAGTCTTTCTATAATTAGATTACAGTTTGATATCAAATATATTTCAAATGGATGAATGAAGTTTAAGGATTTAGTCGTGTTCAGAACTACAGTGCTTATAGGTTGTATAACTTATATAGGGCTGCCCTTATATAGTGCTTATGAGAAGAAAACGAGAAATCCATCCCAAGAAGAATGATTTAGAAATAAATTTATACACTACTCATTCATACACTCAAGATTTATGTTGATGTTACAGGAAAAAATGGAAAACTAAATAAAATTGATCAATGGAGGAAAACTAATAAAGCAAGTACATTGTTTACACTTTGCATAAGATTTTACTTATATATCCAATATGAGATTTGGATGTTTCTGAACAAAATACGAGATAATCAAAACGGAAATCTTTCTATTTCTAGAAACAGTAAAACAAAGTGCTTTGTTTTTACTGATAAAGTATACAAAAGTATCTTCTACAACTCTTAATAAAATTTATTTAAATCTTGTAAACGCGTTTATGGCTAATTACAGCAGTTATTAGATTCAAGAAATATTGTATTAGTTAAAATTGTGTAGGAAACATAATTATACACCAGAATAGACAAATAGTTACTATTAAACTTGTATCACATGCAATGAGAGACATATGTTAAAGACATTACTTACAAGTTTGTAGAGTGAGAACTAGTATTGGTAGCAAATCTTGACAATGCAGCTATACCTGCCTGTCTAGCATCATCGCTTGGAGGAATACGGACAGTGATCACATCTTCACTTTTAGACGATTGATCACGTTTAGATGGTTCATTTAATCTATGCCCAGGACCAGCATTTTTAAATTGTCCGTCTTTCTTTTTTTTAAAAAGCGAAAATAATTTATCTGTCATTTTACAACTTACCAATTCATGAAATTGATAAGATTTGATTGAATTAATACCTGAAACACAGAGGGGTTTACATGTAAATGCCAAAAGTATGACAGTTTACGTCAACACAGATGAAAAATCTAGTTAATAAATACTTCAAGTTCAACAGTGCAGCAACAAACAATCAAAAATGTACCTTCAATCGAAACGTTCAAAATGAAACTATATTCTAGAGGCAATAAAAATAAGAAAGATAAAACATATAACAAGAAAAAATAAAAAAAAACAGATTTTTCTATGTAAAACAAGTGCAGAAATTAATTATTTGCTCAAGGAAGCCACAAGAAACATGCCAAAAACATCTCTTAAGAGATATTAACAAATAATAAGAAGAATTACATAAATACACATCCGAATTCGCCTCTAAATCTATTTAATATTAATTTAATACCTTCCTCAGGACTTGAAGTAAGGTTATTATGCTTAAATAACCCCCCGTAGGTTACATTTTTAATGAATCGAATTCAGGCATTTTAATTATAAGTAATGGGTTAATTATTTAAAGGTTTTTATGTATTCAGATATGAATAGATAAACAAAGAGTTAATCACGTACAAGCATTCCATTAGTAACTTCCAAAATAAAACTATTTCAACTCTTAGTGACTGCAGTAGTAATCTCAGGATATAGAAAATAGGTTTTCAGTTTGTTTGTACAACACTGAACTTTTCAATTTGAATAATTTTGTAGTCAATAAGTTGTTTCTGTGTTGGACGGTTTTTTTTTTGTGTGGTTTCTTGTGTTAATCATGGCCTTGTATTTTTGTACAACTCTGAATAGTATTTTGAACAAATGTACATGTTTCCCATGTACATAGAATTGCTTTGAATATGGGGAAGACTAATAAAGCCATAACGAAATGTTGTCCTTTTTGTGAGGTCCAGGTATCTTTTCTCGATTTGCTTTTTCTATAATTTAGATTTATTTTTTTTAATATAAATATTTGTGTTTTATTTTGAATGTAGCTTTTCAGTGATGCCATTGAAACAGATGTGTAAATTATACGCTTTTTCCCTTCACTCCAGTGTTATGCACTAAAGTCATTGTAATATGCCTTTTGTAGGTAGCTGTTGCTTGTAAAACTTGCCCATCATGCAAACATTCTATATATAATGCTAAGCGGCTTTCTATAAATCAATCTCTGGTCGAGCAACTGGGAAGCAGAAGAAGAACTGAGAGAGTGAAAAGAGAGAAACCAAATTATTATGATGCCTCTGAGTTTGAAAAGAAAAAGAAAAGAGTAAGTCAGTTCATTTTACTCAATGCACTTCTTATTTATCTGGGTTTCATTTGTTTAAAACATTTATATTCAAATTAGTTTATGAGATTAGGTTCTACAATTTTAGATCCTTGTTTTTTTTTGTAGAGACGATTAGATCGCAGTTCTTCAGATTGTACAAAGGAACGTGGTCGACCTCCTTCACAGCCATTGAAGAAAAAAGGTAAAAAAAAAGGTTCCAAACCAAACAAGGAACCAGATGAAGACGACCCTCCAGTGCAAATAACAGTGGAAAAAGCAAGACAGTTTTCAATTATATTAGCTGAACTAAATAGAAAAATATTTTCTACAACTTGGACTACTCCATAATATCATATGAAATATATACTGTATACTTCTTAAATAATATGTTATACCTTAAGTGTCATTTTTTCTAATATAAGTTATGTAATTCCTCACAAAAAAATTGGTAAACGTATGTTAGCTTATAAAATAAAAGTTTATCATCCTCTGTCATCTTTTCTGGCATTGCAATCAAACGGATTTTTATCACAGAAGTTCCTTCATGGATTGAACCGAGAAAATGTTCCTTACATCGATTTATATTTGTGTTCATAGTACGTATATTCATTATCAGCTGAGGTTATGTGAGATGGATACTTTATTTTTGCATTAAAAAAACAACTTGATGATCAGAAATGCAAACATTTTGTGAAAACTTTACAGAGGAGAAAGTTATTGGTTTCTCAGGTCTACTGTATTAAATTGAAATGATAGTGGGTAATTATTAACTTAAGATTCTTTTAAATTCTTCGTTTGATAGTTTTAAATTATGAAATGATAGTAAGAGTTACTGTAAAAAAAATATCACCTATGGTTGATAGCAGTTGATAATGAAGCAATGGTATTTCCTCCCTATTGATAATATATTTTACTAGTTCATGTACCCAGTTTCGCTGGGATATATGAGTTTTAAAACTTGCAATGTTAAATCGCTTTACTGAGCGATAAATGTTTTTATCATGTGTTTTAATTAAAATACATGTATATAGTTTTCGAAACGTAATTGAAGTCTGCCAGTTGTTACTCTTATCTTCTAGTCGGTCGTGTCTACCACGAAGAGTTGTTGATGCTTTTTTCCATAATAATTTTACTTTATTCCATCCTTTTAGTTTCATTTTGAATGTTTTCTTTTTCAGCAAAAAAAATCAATAGCTTTTGTTTATTAGGGTGTTACCGTTTAAACTTCTTAACATTAACTTTTGGACATTTCGAAGATGAACAAAGGTAATACAATAGGTGTTGTTTAAATAAAATTCTTCATAATTATTTTTATTAAACAACTAGCTGATCTACCCGGCGTTGCCCGGGTGGTGGATTATGCCACGGCGTTTTGATTATGGGCGGTGGATCCCAGAAAAGGACCCTAATCCAAATCAAAATGCCGTAGTTAGTTTCTCCAAAAAAAGTTATATTAGATATGTATGTTTTTATGTATCTAAATGTCTCTAGTTTTATTTCTATAGCGGACAGATAGACAAACTTTGTATTTTATATATACAGTTTCCGTTAACTTACAAGTGATTTTCAAAATGTAAACCAACAGCATGTAAGGGCAAAAAGTATTATATCTTCACTGTGACATTACCCTTCTATCTACCTAAAACCTTCTCAGGGGCAAACTGGATTAGGATTAAACATTTCATAAAGTTTAATAGACCCATTTGGGAATGCTTATTAAACAGGTGGGTATAGAGAGGATTTTATAGAGATAGATAATGTAACTTGAAACTGGCAACAATAGCATATTATTTATTTTTGATGGCTAAATAGTAAAAATCATTTGGAATATGGCCAAACATTTAGTAATAAAAATAAAGTATTAAAGTTAAAAGGAAAAAAAAACAAGGGCGTTCTCACATTAAAGAATTGTTTTGAAGTATTCCTCTTCACGGCTTTCTTCTTTCTTGTACAGATTTGTGTGTTGTGCTTACTTAATATATTTTTGGCACATTTGAAACCTTTGCAGCATATATTTTCTTGAATAAGATGAACACAAATTCTTACAATAGACTCCAATGCTCTTAAAGGCCTGTTCCTTGGTTTTTGTTTGTATTACTGTAACAAAAGAAAAAAACCTTTCAACTACTGCATTTCTAGTAGGTGTTATTAGAGCTGTAAGTGTATATGTTGCTAGTTCTTTGAAGCAATGCTGTTTTGACACACCTTGCCAAAAAGACAGAGTATCATTTGGAATAACACGTTCTTCAAAAAGTTTTTCTTCAACTCACTCCGCTAAACTAATTTTTCTGTACTAGTTCTCATTATATCGATGTACCTTAACAAATGTACAAAAATGAAAGATATTCAAATTTAACCTTGCGTGTTTAGCTAAGGATTCTTCCTGGATTTAATGATGACAATTCTTTATATTTTTTACCAGAGTTATAACATTTTTTCCCCATTTGTCTTTGTGTTTCTTGAAGCATGACTTCACATATTACCTTAACCTCTTTTACATCTTAATTGAACTTGGTTCCATATTCAACGGAATCATTTAATTTGCTCGTACCATTAGTATTGTTTAGAACAGGCTATCATAGGTCAAAAACAGCTGTTTTTGAAAGCTCATGAGGATTGTTTATCTGTTTTTCGAAACATTCCTGTTATCATTTCAAATTCTTCCACCACAATATGAGTAGCGAAAACAAAATACAAATAGTTCATCCTGACTTGGTGTATATTTTATCACTGTGTACTTTTTAATGAACTTTATAATTGTTCTTAGAGAATTATATCTCCTTCTATTGTTATTAGGTATGATTTACAAAAGTTTTCATCCTCTTGATGACAACTGCCTCTCATTCATGAAGAACATGATCAAACGTTTCAAAGCCTCTTCGGTACAGTGTCTGCATTATTCCTTTAACGTTAATTGCAGCTTGTATAAGTGGTATATAAAAGAACAATGTCTGGTAATGTATTCTACGTGTATTTTTAAATCCATTCTTTCAAGATATAATATTTTCTTACAAACGTAACGTCAGTTGGGATGAGAATTTTAGAGTAAAATAGACTCCGTTTTTCTAGCTACCTTTAATGTGCTTTCCCTTTCATCCATTCCACAATTGCATCCTTACGAAAGCTGAAAGATGAGGTGTGTGGTGTAAAAAAGGCTCCAGGTTGCAGAAGTTTTGTTTTGCTCCAAACTTTCCTTACCATTCTACTCTCACATCCACTGGTTCCGTTGTATCCAGGTATCCATCTCAGAGTGAACTTATTTTGACTGGTTATACTATTAATGTTTTATCCATCACTAGATCAGATAACAGCTCTTTCTTTGAAAACAGTAGTGATCATTTTGACCAAGTTGTAGAATAATCTATGAGGGGCAACTTATAGAATATCTAGATATTCTAGAGTATATCTGGCAATATACAAGCCAAACTAATAATGTTCTGTTCTATTAATTTTGTAAATGTTATCTCCCACAGGAAAATTTTCACTTCGTACATATCTCAGTAATCTGAAAATTGTCTCATTTTGATAAAAAATATCTAAAAGGAAGACATTTAATAACTTCTCCATGTTGAAAGTAGTACTGGTGATCACTTCTCCTGTTACACTTTGATACCCTTGTCTGTTTTGTTTATTAGACCCAATAAGGATACCGTATTACATTAGTAATAGTAATTTTGTAGAGCCAAAGTGTATATTTGTGATTAAAACCCTTATCTCAATCACTATTTTGTATAACTTGGTAGTAATACAAATGTATATATACCGTTTTATATATTATGTTACATTTATTATTCTTGCATTCGATTTGTTGTAATCCATTACTTAGGCATGTTGAAAATCCGTGAACAAGGCCAGAGTGATTTCCTTTAATTATTCAAGACCCCTTTCTCTTTGAAGAAACACTTCTTCCGGTCAATATTATTTTAACGAAAAAGTATTCTCAATATCCATTGGAAAATTACTCTTCAATATCCATAAAGCAGTCTATAGTGATTCCATTAAAAATTAGTTTACGGTTTTCTTAACACACATTTTTGGAATCGATATTATTAATTTGTTCCTCCGATATGAATGTTCTCAATTATGAAGATGCTTATTTACCAATAGCTTACCATATTACTACATATATAACTTAATAGTTCTCATTTTCAGTATAATAATATTGTTCCAATATTTAACCTCTTAAATATTCGTAATGAGATAATACCTAATAATAAATGTCATGTTCATTGAACCACCGAAAGTTTACTTTAAAATTAGTATCAATTTTTTAGGGGCCAGGTTAGCATACTCGCCTCTGAACTGATAGGACCCCGGGGTTTGATCCCCCACCTGGCCCTCGATTTATTCATACGGGAGATGAATAAATCTAAGAACGTCGTCCCACGGAGAGGACGTTAAACCGTCGGTGCCGAGCCTGTACGATATCAGGTACTCGTTAAAGAACCCTACTCTAAATACACTTGAGTTAGGACTCAAATTTGAGTTAGGAAAATTTAGGACTCCCACTGTAGAATCAATCTTCATTGTGTGGTATCACAAAGGGTCAATGCTCGGTCTACATGTGTTACCATTGTGGGACTACCACTGCAACCTAACCTACCTAGTATCTATCTTTATATATAAAGTCCGTGAGTTTGTTTGTTTGTTTGTTCACACAATTCCCGTGGAGATAGAGACCTGAAATTAAATATATCTTATTTATTACCTCAATAATGTTTAAATAAAAGAAAATTATGATTATATTCCCAAAATTGGAGCCAGGGTAGCAAGTATCTTGCGTCCTCACCGAGGGCAGTAGTGCAAAAATATTATATATAAATGTAACAATTTTTTTTTAATTTTATATTTGTGTTGTATAAAAACTGGTAATAAACTAAAAGCATGGAGCCAGGGTAGCCCACTGGCTTGCGTGTTCGCCGATGACAGTAGCACAAATATATTAAAAATAAATGAAACACAAAAATATTTTATTTTAAAATTTGAATAATATAAACAATGCTAATGAAGTAAAGGCATGGATCCAGGGTAGCCAGTCGCTTGCGTGCTCATTTGTAATAAAGTACAAAGAACTACCCTTCCCATACTCCTATAATACTCTGAGAAAATGGGGTTCTTAAACACAGGATGCAACATGAAGTTTGATTATATACAATAGTTTGCTATGGAACCGTCTATAATCCTAGTAAACATCGTAAAATATAGATGTGATTGGTATTGATTTTTTACATTTAAGAATTTTATCCTCGTACATATCATATTAACCCATTAAAACAATTCACATTTCTTTTATTGAACCTTTAAATAAAATTTTATTTCAATGGATTTTTCTAAAAAAAAAAGTCAATGTAAGGAAATCCGACTAGTACACCAGGTGATCCATTATTCCAAGATGAATTTTTAAATTTTTATAGCTTTACTAGCAAACGTGCCCGTCTTTGACGAGTACGTTTTCAAAAATTCAGAGATGATACACGGTATTCCAAAATATCATTAGAAATTATAGAATATTAGAAATATCATTATTAGTACAGTGTTAAGCAAATGCCTCTGTATACACCACATTAGCTGTCTATCTTTCAGGTTCATAGAAGATCAAAGAGTTGAAATCTCTGATTCTTGGACAAGCAAACTACAGTTGACCATATGAGAATAACTTGTTCTCACTCACTTCAATTCCTACGGTAGATAGTTTCCCCTTGCGACTTAGTTACTGTCATTGCGAAACAGGCGCTGAGGAGACATTGCAATTGTTTGAATGGAAACGGATAGTGGTTCGGAATATATGGTACGAGTATGCGTGGTATACATACAGACTCCCCAATACGACATCCAGTCTTGATGTCCGCCCCCATGACGTATCTGGGCAAAGCACGAACTCAGAGTCGTGTCACGAAACACATTTTTGGGGTACTCAAGTTTCGTAAATGAACTTTGTTACTGCTGCTAAATCGCAGCATGATTGGTGAGTGCTCCTACTTTGGAGCACCAAGTTCATAATGTTTTGCTCATGAACAGGCAGTCACGGAGTCAAGAAATTCAATTGGATAATGAACTGTTTACTCATCACTAATCACTCTGTTAACTAACTTGTAAGTTCTTTCCTCGGCTTGATTTAGCGTAAGTTATTTGTTGCTTTTTCCTGGCTGCTCATTAGTAAAGGTTGAGAATTGCTAGTTAAGAAAGTCATTTATTTTGAACAGATAGTAGATTTTGAACTCTGGGAAACACCTTGGTAATAAGCTCAAATACGCAATGTATTCTCATACGCAAATGAAATTAAAATCATCTAACAATACCTACTTTTACACCTGTATATTTCCAAAATAAACATATCTGTGATGTTAACCAAACACGGCTTAAAAGTTCATAACTTCGCTCTACGTTGAATTTCCAATCCATCCAAAAGCTTAGATTTTAAGTTAGACATACGCAAACCTGCTTTCAAAGTTTCAGCTCACTATGTCGTATAGTGTCCGAGTTTACTTGTGACAAAATTTTGTGCTTTAAAGGTCCATAACTTTGCTTCTACATTGAATTCCCAATCAATTTAGAGCTTATATTTTAAGTTAGACATACAGAAATCTACTGCAAGGCTTCAGCTTGCTATGTCTGATGGTGGCTGAGTTTACTGGTGACAAAATTTTGCGGACAAACCGACAGACAGAAATTTTTCTAAGGGTGGATTCGGTTTCCCTAATGTATGAAACGTAAAGAAAACTTGAAATGAATCAGTTCTAAGAAATGTACAGACAAAACCTTCCTTTTATTTATATAAATTGCACTTTGTGTAACCTGAATTTCATGATTTTTTTTTGTAAATTGCTAATTTTAAGTTTATTTTTTAAACAAAATACATATTCTTGTTCTATAATTAGCCGTTTATAGTTAAAAACATTTTATGAAATAATACAGAGTACTATAACATCCTTTGTTAGTGTAATTTAAAAAAAAAAGTCTGCAAGTCATCCTCAAATTACGTGTTATTTTTAGGTATAATTTTATTTTGATCCATCGAACGATATGGCTTGTATACCTGTCCACAAAATTTCAGAATCATCATAACTCAACACGTTTACATTTGTATAAACACGTATACAACTTTAATTTTATTGTATAAACACTATTACAGTTGTTTTAAAAATCTGACGTTCTTTTTAAATATTTTTTGAACCAGTTTCATGTTAATTCCAAAATTCCAAGACCTAGACTTCGTAGTTGAGGAAGAAAAAAAATGTTTATAAACACTTTTAACCAAATAAGTGACTTTCTTATCACGTAATGACACATCTGTGCTTTAGGGCTTCATATTTTATTGTTTTGTAAAATATGAACGTGCAAAATTTGATCTATCAAATGGTGTGGCCTGTAGAGTGCCAAAAAATGTTTGGATATACACCCACACAGACATCATAGAAACAACGTTAAAAATCTGGAGTGGCCTACACGCACCTTTATTATGAGTAAACATAATATCAATTGAGCTTTAGTATTGTTTTACTGTATGTATAGAATGGATCATTCTATAATTTTTTCTTTTTTTTTTGAGGGTGACCATAGCACTGCGTCTTTAAAAAAAAACCTGTTGTTTCCAACCCCTCTGGACCCTCTGCGTTTCCGGAGGATTGTCTCCAGACTTCTTTCTCCTTAGTATCATACAGGGGAAAATTGCTGAAGCTCTGTCGGTGGTATTTTGTCCGCTCTGGCAGAGCACCGCGTCCCGGAGTAAGGCTATTTACTCAAGGGGGTCGCCTAGTACCCTTGAGGCTCCGTTCATAATACAGTAACCCCTGTATCATCCATCCTTCGGCACGGATCGCATAACACCTTAGATTGGGGCTGGTATAAAAGGAGGGGATTTGGGGATTAGGAAGGTTGTGAAACGAAGGTGTTCAGGACCAGCCCCTGTGATCACCTTCTCCTGCTCTTCCGTTTGTCCCTGCATATAGCAGGTTAACCGGGTAGCCTCGTGAAGGCCGAATGTCGGAGTTGAGAGTTAGAGGCGCTTAATCACTCAATTACTACCCCATAATTTTCCTTATTACTAAAGTAATATCAAGCATTTTGGTAATGAATTATGGAGGTGTAAATAATCAAATTAATTATTTCATTTCTTTCATCATGGTCATTCCTTCTTATCAGTTTTAACAAACTAGGTATTGGTGTAGAACAATTTGTAATATTATTATGAAACTGGTTTATTTTCATCGGGTTTATGCGCACCGTGGCCAAATCTGTCCTATTATCTTTTTTTTTTGTCATTTCTAAATCAGAGAAAACACATAAGCCGAACATTGGTTCTTTGTGATACCACATGATGAACATTCTACCTTCGGAGTCTTTAATTTTGCCTAATAAAGTATACTTACCGTAGAATAGGAATCTTCAATGAATACCTAACATCGTACAGACTTGGGACCGATAGCTTAACGTCCTCTTCGAGGGACGACGTGCTCAAATTCATTCACGTCCCATTTGGATAAATTGAGGGCCAGAGTAGATATTGAACCCTGGATATACCAGTCCAGAGACGAGTACGTTGCCTCTGGGTTAATTCCCATTTAACTAACCAATTCCTTAAATCAACTTTAAATTTTAAGTTCATTAAAGAACTTTATAACTATGCTTATAAACCTTTTAAACGGGATTAGCTTGCATTAATATAGAAGGAAGAAGTCTTTGAGACCTACATTTTTTTCCTGAATAAGGATTGTTTTAGCTGAATTTAAAACAGAAATTCTCCTTTACCCATCTTTCAACAATGTGTAGAGAATGCTTCATAAGCTAAAAGGCCATTTCAACAAGGATTCTTCTTCTTAAAATGACAAAGTCACCTGCATATCCTTGCAAATTATAACCGCGATTATTTCAAGTGTACAGTAGGTCTTCCGCAACTAATCACAGCAAAAAGGTTTATACCACACTTTATATACATACATAAATCGATCTTGCGTTAGATTGTAGTTACGTTAGATTATTAATGATTCAATGGATTCGGATTCATGTCATCAAAAGCTCCATCTATTTCCAGAAAGTAGTCCAAAGTGATTTCTTTAATCACTTTAAAAGATTTAGGAACATGTTTACTTTGTTAACAAACATTTTTGTCGCTGATATTGTTAATTTGACCTTCTGGAAAGTATCTTGTCTCTTTACATGTTGCTGCAAAGTTATGACTTAACAGTTGTAATTTTTAGTTAATATGTAGTACTCTGTAAGGTCATAAATTAATTGTAAGATAATGCTCAATACAAAATTTTAAGTTTATTGAGTCGCTGGAGAGTTGGTAAATATTATTTAGTAGCTGTCTGTTTTAACAAAAAGGAAACAATCTTTCCCAAGCTTCAATATTTCCGAAAAATAATCGTGTTCTTAAAGACGAATCATACTCTGAATCTGATACTAATATTTTGCTAAATGGAACAGTATGAAGTTTCGTGATAACACTCTATAAACAACCATACATCACCCTAGATAATTTTATCCTATGTATCATACAAGTAACTACCATCAAAGTACCGATCAATTACCAATAGTGAAATAAAATTGTTATTTAGAAATTTATTAAAAACATTTGAATTGTTGTAATGATATGTACATGGTATGCTATGTTAGAAAAATAAATTGTTAAATGTTTACCCCAATCAAACATATTTTCCGGTGCATTCCATGGTGTGATGGATGGTTATGGAACAAAGTGTATGGCTAATCAAACAAAACATCAGTTGGTCATTAACGAGTTTGACATTGTGTTTATTTAAAATAAAGTTGAGTGTAGGCCACTTCAGATTTTTATTTTAGTTTTTATTTCTGTTCTAATTATATAAATATATTATAGGTAAGGCAGTACAGTATCTGTCGGGATAGCTGTTATGCTAATACTAATTAAATACCAAATTAAGTTTAACTAAAGTTAACACCACGTTCACTGATTAGTATACGGTACACAGTTTACCGGGTAGCTAGTTAAATATAAATCTTGTTAGCGTTGATTTTTTACATTTAAGAATTTTATTCTTATAATAACTTATACAATATCTCAAATTTCATTTATTTCACTCGATTTTCCTAAAAAAAAAAAATCGGAGTCAATATAAACAAAACCAACGGGTTATCAATTATTCCAAGATGAGTTTTCAGTTTTCATATCTTTATTACCTTTTGTGTAAATCAAAATTTATTAAAAACTTTTTTTTAGATTGCTAATTTTAGAATACGTTTTTTGAAAATCCTTTATCATTCTATGTTTAGCGTTAAAAAACTTTTTGGAAATCAAAATGTATCATAATACTCCCATTTCCTTTCACAAAATTTTAGTAAAAGGTTATTGGGCATTTATAAGTAAATAAGTAAATAAGTTTTTATTGCATCGTCTTAAAATATCCTATTTTAAGGTATAATTTCATTTCGATTTATCAAAAGTGTGACCTCTATCACGTCCACAAACATTCAGGATCAATCATAAGTCAATAATTTTACATTTTATCCCAAAACTAACCTTTACAGTTATTAGAGAATACTGAAGTTTTTTCAGTTCATGCTGTTGTTAATTCCATAATAATCCCAAAGTTTCACTAGAATTAGTAGTTCAGAGTAAGAAGTATGTCTAAAAGCATATTTTAACTAAAAAAAATAATAATATTGTCATTACTCAATATTACTTAAAAACAATAGAGTACATCTACATTGTTGGGCACATTTCTGTGTAAAGTATGAATTTGATACATCAACTGGTGTGGATGCAGCGTGCCCGCAAACTTTTGGATACACACCCACCCACGTGAAAACAGACCTCATCAGAAAAGAACTTTGGGGACCTTAGAACATGTAAATCCGTCAAAACTCGAGTAAAAATGTTTTAATGATTACTATACTTAGCAAAAAAAGATATTGGATTGCATGCAACTTTACTATAAGTAAACATAATATCAAACTCACTGATAAGTAATTGATTTTTGGTTTCATTTTAATGTGAATATAGTGTAGACGTTATCAAACTCATAGATAATCAATAATGTATCATTTGTTTACATTTGGCAATAATCGTTTTATCTGATATAGAAAACTTAAAATCATTAATTACTATTATCAAACTGAGTGTGCCTGAATCTTATCGGACTCTTGTACTCCATACCTGTAATTGTGCTTGACATTGTTGTTTCTAAAGGAAACTTCAGATATTAAGTTCTTTAATGAATATCATGAATTTCTCAAGAAAAATATCCCCCACTTCTCTATTGGTTTTAGTATGATTTGTCAAAAAAATTATCCTCTTCAGGGTGATTGTTTCTGATTCTAATAGAATGTAGTCAAAGATTTCCGCTTCTTCTAGATAGGCAGTTTGCATTCTTCGCATGTTGTCAAGTACAACTTGCATATGTAATAGTTAAGAAGACAAATTTCAAATAGATATTGAACATATATTTTTAAATCTGTTCTTCGAAAATGTACGTTTTAGTTGGATTGAGTTTTTTAAACTAAATTAGACCCGGTTGTTCTGGCAACTTTTTTATCTACTTTTTCTTGATCTATTTGTCAGTTGCTCTCCTGTGAAAGCCAGCATGTGCAATGCAACAATGTTCAAAACTACAAGATTTTGGTGGGTTCCAAAGTTCCTCAAATGGCCCATTGTTTCAACCCTCAGTATTCCCTTGTTTCCCGGTAACCAGATGAGAGTCAACTTATGCACAAGTAGGATTCATTATTAATTTTTGACGATTGAGTATATCAGACTGCATCCCTTTGTTGAAATCAGAAATCATCCAATTCAGGTTGTCATTTCTGACACTTCGACGCTCCTTGTAAAATATTCTATGATGATGATTGTAGATACTCAACGTATTGGCCACACGATTAATATTTCATTCTATTAATTTCATTTTATCTCTCAAAAAGGATCTTCCATTTAGTACAGTAGATTAAAAATTTGCTTTATTGATAAAAAAAAATTTTATTTTCGCTCCAAAAATAAAGTTAAAAATAATGCTCCATCTAAGTTACTGATGTTTATTAATCTTTCAATCCTGAAGGTAGTACTTGATCTAGTTACTCCTATGGTCGCTTGTTTTTGTTCATCTGACAACCGTTGCAATGATATCATTGGTATTACCGAAACAGTAATAATACTTTTAAAAAGCCTAAATGAAGATTTCATGTTATGAAGATTCCATATTCTACAAAATAATCTTACAGCAGATCACTGCTTTTGTTAGCTTAGCGAGTGGAACATTTCTGTTCCAATTTAATCTTTGATCTAAAGCAACTCCAAGAGTGATTCAGTAATTTTGATAGATTTAGGCTAATTTTTTTTCTTCGTCAGAAAAGTATAAGAACTATTTTAGATGGATTCTGAGTGCATACCCAGACATTTCTCCTTCAACCATCTTTCAACAATTTAGGTAGCATACTGCATCATCACAAGGGCAGTACCTTGTTTAATTTATTGGCATGTTCCTCGGTCTTTCGACTACACCATGCAATAAAGCAGACCAGGCCGATGTTTTTTACGTGGAGCCCTTTAGCCACACTGAGCAGATCAGACTGTATCCCTCTAGGAAGACGGAAGGCTCATCCCAGTGTGCCCAAGGTGGGCCTCGCGGAGGCGGGCTTCCACGACCTACATCACTCAAAAGACTAATATCTAACCTATTATGACTTATGTGTAACACAGACTTAAAACTAAATTGCAAACTAACTAACATAACTAACCTCTTCTTCATAAAGATGGTACAATGCTAACATAACGAGCATTACTCTTCTTCTAATCAAAGGTCTTCTGCATATCCATGCGATCATAACCATTACATAGAGTATTCAGAAAGTCATCCACAACTTATGACCGGATTAGGAGTGATACCATACTTCCCTGAGAACGTCTTTAGTGTTTATAACTGTGGGAGATCCAATACTTACTCTAATTATTCTTTTTTAATATTACTGTAATCTATTCTATAGTTAGTTTGTAGATTAATTCATATGTACATTAGTGCTGATTTATCGATTCGAAGCCGTCTATCATTAGCACCTTCTACATTCAAGAAATAAACCAAAGTAATTCCTTTAAATCACATAATGGACAAAAAAGTGATTTTACCATGGTCTTTTTTTTTGGGTTCTTTCAGTTGAGGGAGCCTGCAGCATCATCATAGCTTGGGTCTAATATTACCCAAAAACTATACAGCACATCTATACTACTAGACCATTTTGGTAAATATATAAAATTAAAGATAAAATGGTATAACCTCAAAACTTATAAACCCGTCAAAAATGTCGAAATCAGTTGTTTCATGATTATTATACTTTACTTACATTTAAGTATAAATAAAGTTAAAAACTTGATTTATTAAAAGAAAAAATGTAAGGAATTAGGACAGATAGTAATGATCTCAGTATAAAGATAAAAAAAATCTGGAGTGGCCTACACTCAACTTTCCTATAAGTAAATTTAATATCAATCCCCTTGGGTATATAAGATATAATGTTTCATTTAAGCATAATGCAAACATCTAAATGGGAGATGTAGTTTCATTCCTGAGGTAGTCAGATAGTAATGATTGATCGACTTATCAAAATATAAGCTTATTTTTGTATATCACACCACAGATGCAAATAATCTCATTAGTATAACTACAGTAGTAATAACATTTTTGAAAAGCCAAAGTAAAAAAATTATTGCTAGGAAATATTCTCCTGCAAGAGAACATGGCTTTTGTTCAAGTAGCCAGTGGATTTCTTACATCGTTTACTTAACCTCCTTCTACATTGAATATTTAAGCCAAATTTTTAAATTTAAAACAGGAAAATACTCTTATTTTCTCTGACAAACGTAATAAACATCGAAGAGAAAATGTCGTTTTAAGATAATTTATAATTACATTTATTAATCTTCAAACGGAAGATTTCAATTCTGAATTATCTTTTACGATTTTGGTCTTTTATACCCGCGCGTCTTATCCTCAGTTAAACTTGCCCTAGGAGATTTGATCATCTGCTCTTCATTCCTGGAGGAGGTTGATTTCTGATCGGCTTTTGGAGACTTCCCACTCATCTCGCCGGATTCTCCTTGTTCTCTTGGTTAAAATTTCGTTTTCCCTGTGCCTGTAGCTCCAACAGGAGCCGAGAAAAACGCGTTTAAAAGTGGGGGCAAAGTACAATCCAGAAATTTTCTGGATTAGGGGATAGGAGATGATGGGAAACTGTCAGGGGGGGTAAGAAAATAAAAATGGGTAGGGGCCAGGTATATGAAAAAAAAGGAGAGGGGGGGGGAGTAAAATCGAAACAATGCAAAAAACGCTGAAAAATTCGATGAGTGAAGGTTAAGAACTTCTCACTATTGCTCCAAAAAATAAAAAACTTAGAAGAAGACGCACTAAAAGAGTGCTCACGCGCAATGCACTCTCTCTCGACGAAAAATGAGAAAACATTTCCCACGGGGGATGTTCTGAATACCACCAACGATCCAGGAGTCGCCGAATCCCGGATCAGTTCCGCGACAGGTACCATCCAAGGTAGCATGCACAGGTACATCCACAGGTAGCATCCACAGGTACATCCACAGGTACATCCACAGGTAGCATCCACAGGTACATCCACAGGTATGTACCTATGGATGTACCTGTGGATGTACCTGTGGATTTACCTGTGGATGGTACCTGTGGATGTACCTGTGCATGCTACCTTGGATGGTACCTGTCGCGGAACTGATCCGGGATTCGGCGACTCCTGGATCGTTGGTGGTATTCAGAACATCCCCCGTGGGAAATGTTTTCTCATTTTTCGTCGAGAGAGAGCGCATTGCGCGTGAGCACTCTTTTAGTGCGTCTTCATCTAAGTTTTTTATTTTTTGGAGCAATAGTGAGAAGTTCTTAACCTTCACTCATCGAATTTTTCAGCGTTTTTTGCGTTGTTTCGATTTTACTCCCCCCCTCCTTTTTTTTTATATACCTGGCCCCTACCCATTTTTATTTTCTTACCCCCCCTGACAGTTTCCCATCATCTCCGGTCCTCTGGGCCAATCCCCTAATCCAGAAAATTTCTGGATTGTACTTTGCCCCCACTTTTAAACGCGTTTTTCTCGGCTCCTGTTGGAGCTACAGGCACAGGGAAAACGAAATTTTAACCAGGAGAACAAGGAGCATCCGGCGAGATGAGTGGGAAGTCTCCAAAAGCCGATCAGAAATCAACCTTCTCCAGGAATGAAGAGCAGATGATCAAATCTCCTAGGGCAAGTTTAACTGAGGATAAGACGCGCAGCCCGACCAAAGCTGCCAACCCCCGTCCAAGGGGTGCAGACGGAAAGTATGTGTTCTTCCCTATGGGGACCATTTTTGTGTAAACTTGATCCATCAAAGATTCTGGACCGTAGCGTGGTAACAAGCAATGCTAACACACTCACCCACCCACCCACACACATACAGACATCATCGAAAAAACTTCATAAAACGACTTCTGGGACCTCGAAACATGTAATTCCGTCAAAATTTCGAGATCTAATTTTTTCACGATCACTATACTTTACTTCTAGTAAAAACAAACTTTGAAACAAAATTAATTTATCAACAATAGTTAGTAAACTGCCAACACGAGATGAATTAAAACGTTATTAAATATGCTCCTATGATTTTGATGTTTCTTTTGACATTATTGCGGTAATTGGGACCAACTAAATTTATGAAACCAGAAAGACCGAAAATTCTCATGAAGTATTGAATTTAGTAACTACATTTGATAAACAAAATTTTAATCTTGTTCAAAAAAACATTATTAAAATACTGTTTAGAATGTTATATTCGTTATATTGCCATTTGACCCTTTTTCTTAGCTCAGTTTGGAAAATAAGAGCTCTTTTTAGCTCATTTTTTGTATTATTTTAGCCAGAATCGTTACCTGATATTTGGTAACACTATCTTTCAACCGCATCAAGCGGTCTTCGACATGGTCATATTTCAACTGATTTGTTCAGAGAAGAAATCAGTTAAGATTTGACTCTTAAGTAGACCGCTTGTTACGGTTGAAAGATCTTAATCTTATTCCTGATTTCTTACTGTGGGTTAGACGTTGATTTTATTTCATATGTTTATAGTAAAATCTTGTTATATATCATCAATTATATAGTCGTCTTTTTATCCTTCATACAATTTATTGGTTTTTATAATATCCATCAAATAGATTTTATTACATTCATAAGTTTCCGAAGTCAATGATTATAAGGTTAAAAACTGAAGAACAGTAATAAAACTTATTATTAAATTCTATTCTTGTAACCTACATTGGTTTTAAAATTGCTGGTATAATCACATAAGATTGTGAATTTTAGTTTATAAAACCTTCCATGTTTTAACTCACGAGCTATATAATCTTCTATTTTGTGGTATTTACTCATGATTAGAATGAGGCAAAGAATCACTGAGTCTCCACATAAAAGATGTTTTGTGTCGAGCTATTTTCATTCTTCCTTTGTGTAAATGGCCCATTGATGACCTTTTTTACAAGTCATATACTAATAACCTCTTTTTGAGTGATTATAAAATGAAATGTGCACTACTGATAAATATATAGAATATTATAAACATGTTATAAGTAATTATTTCAATAGACATTATAATTTTCTGCAAATTATTCTCAGGAAACAATGGAATACAATATACGTATGTACGCATCTAAATAGAAAGTGACAAAAAATTACGATTATTCTGAAATTCATAAAGAATGATACTAGATACTAGATACTATTTTTAAATTGTGGGAAATGTAATAAACTAAATAAGTGTAAATAAAATTTACAATAATGTATTCATAATCGGATTTTACAAGAAATCTTTCTAGTATTTCTTCTCTTATGATAGTGGTACTAAAATGTTAAATAATGTTTCTTTCTTATTTGTAATGCTTATAATTTGTATTATCATATTAATTTACTGCTAAATATAAAATAAATCTTTTTAAATCAGTAGGCATGGAAGTTCAAATTAAGAAAAGGTTTCAATTTAAGTTACGAACAATATAGATTATTATTACTATTCAAGAAATATTTATGTCTTGAAAATAGATATGATGAGTTGAGTGCTGAAACATTATACACACTCACTTATACAAACATGCAAAATAAACATTCATACTCACTCTAATACGTAGGTACAAAAAAAAAAAAAAAGGCATAATGAAACTATGCCTATAAATAGAACATTATATGGAGAATGGGGTGAGATATTTTTTTCTAAAATTACATTCGCTAAAGGGGCGTTACAGTACGATTTCTGTTTTCAGAAAATGTTTTTTGACGCTAAACGGCTCGTTAAAAAATAATGAAAATTTGACCAAAAATGGAATAAAAAATTAGCAATTCATAAAAAAAAATCATTAAGTTTCAATTACGGGAAAGAGCAATAACGATATAAAAACTCTTTGTTTATCCTAGACTAAGAGATCACCTGCTTTACTTGTCGAATTTTTTGTATTTTTTTACATTGTTTACATTGACTTAGAAATTTTTTGAGCGAATCCACTGAGATAAAATTGATATTTATAAAGGAATAATTTAAATTGTTTTTTGACTTATATGAGATGTAAGAGGAATAATATTGTGCAGGAAAATGATAACACTCACTCAGAAAAAAATCCGTATATATGTTATTTGACAAAGGGGAAGGAAAATGATCTTATTAAGTACTAAGAAGCCATAAAATTCCCAGTATAATAATTCTGTTAAAAACCATCGCTGTTTAAGACGTTTTTCAGAGAAAAAAAGGGTATTTTACTGTTTCAAATTTGAAAATTTTACATTAATATTCAATGTAGAAGGATGTCAAGTAAACGATGTAAGAAATCTACTGGCTATTTGAACAATAGTCATGTTCTCTTGTATGATAATATTTCGTTCAAGAAATGTTCACATTGGTTTTTCAAAAATGTTATTACTGCTGTAGTTATACTAATGAAATTTTTTGCAAATAATAAATTATTTGTGATGTACAAAAATAAGCTTATAAATTGATATGTCCTTCAATCACTATCTGTACTACCTCACGAATGCAATGCTAATAATTATATCCCATTTAGATATTTATGTTATGCTTAAATGATACGTTATGTTTTATATACTCAAGAAATTTGACATTGAGTTACTTATAGTAAAGTAGAGTGTAGGCCACTCCAGATTTTTATACATATTTTTGTTTTTTTGTAGATGTAATCTAACAATGATCATAAAGTGTTCAAAACGCGTTGTATGATTAAATCCTATTTGTTTGGGAAGATTTAGTGTTTCTTTTCCTTATTAATCATGAGTAAATGCCACACAATAACTGTTTGAATTGCTCGTGAATCGACACTGAAAATTTTTAGCTCAGTTGACAAACTTTTTTATGAAAATTCACTTCCTGTTCAAATTGGTGAATTGGTGTGTTGTTAGTGCATTGTCTTGTGTGTTGTTATTAGTCCACTGTCATATAAATACCATGGAAATGTATATTTATGATCTTTATAGGTCTTTAAATGTATTAAATATTGATTTAATACATGAACTTTATGTATACTTACATCCACTAAATTGGTAGGCTGAAAGTACGTATATTTGGAGGTATGCTATACTTTTCTATTCACCTACCTACCTATGTCGAATTATAGGAACCTAGAAATATATCGGATGAATGAGGAATAATTTCATTAAATAAGCAAACAAATTACAAAAATCAAAATACTTAATATATTTCTATTTATGTTCTGCATGCTAAATATTATAATAAAGCTGTAATACTAACATTTATATAATATTTAATGATATTTTCATTAATGTAATATGATTTATATACACAAGAAAATCTACTCCTGATATTAAGTTTTGTTCAAGGGTGGACCATACAGATTAATTAGAGCATTTTGTAAGACAAATCAATCTATGGAAAGCATCAGAAATTGTATGTTAGATTGGTGTTGATTTTTTTACATGCAAATATTCTATCCTTACTACAACTCCTATTAAGTCATTAACATTTCAATTATTTCATTGTACCTCTAATCTTCAATGTTATTCCGGTGAATTCACTGAAAAAATTTCTGAGTCAATATAAACAATGTAAATAAATCCAATAAGCAGGTAATCCATTAGTCCAGGTTAAATATTCAGCTTTTATAGCTTTATTGCTCTTTGCGGTAATAGAAATATCATGGTTTTTTTTTTATATATTGCTAATTTTTTGGCAAAATGTTATTGCTATGTAATGAGCCGTTTATCGTCAAAAAAAAAATTATTTTTAAAACGGAAAATGTACAATAACACCTCTTTGGTTCATAAAACTTTAAAAAAAATTACCTCAACTCACCTCCAATACAATGCTCTATTTTTATGCTTAATTTTATTTTGATCCGTCAAACGGTATGGCTTGTATCGCCTTACAAACAATCAGATTAAATCATAAGGCAAAATTGATACATTTTATTGAAAAAGAAATTCTCTACAGCACATTTAAACTAGGAGGCCCATTTTGTGTTAATTTTGATCCATCAAAGATTGTAAACAGTAGCGTCTACACTAACTTTTGGATACACACTCACTCACCCACCCACCTAAAAACACACATATATCATCGAAAAAACGTCTTCAAATGACTTTGGGGACCTCAAAATATGTAATTCAGTCAAAATATCAACATTGAATTATTTTCACGATCATTGTACTTTACTTATAGTCAAGTGGGGGCCAGGTTAGCTCAGTGGTTAACGTACTCGCCTCCGAACTGGAAGGTCCTGTGTTTGATACCCACCTGGCCATCGATTTATTCACATGGAAGGTGAATAAATTAAATACGATAAATAAATATCATTACATACATTATTTATTTCCCTCCTCTTTTCTCCATTTTTTTGAATCATTTGAATAATTGAAACTTATTCAAATAAAATTCTTTTATTGTATTTGTACAATAAAAGGTGAAATCCTTATAAGTGCGGGCGTTGGAAGTCAAACAACACTTATGTAAAGTAAAAAGCTCTAAGTCAATGTAAATAAATCCAACAGGTTAATCTTTATTTGAAGTCGAGTTTTCAGTTTTATATCTTTATTGCTGTTTCTGGTAATTGGAATTTCTAGACTTTTTTTGTGTAACTTAACTCATTTTAAGTTGATTTTTTTAAAAAAAATTCATTGTCCCACAGTTAGCCGTTTAGCTTTAAAAAAAACGTATTAACATCAATAAAATTATAAAAAGTACTATCGCCCCTTTTCAACCATGTAATTTGAACAAAAAGGTATTCAGCGTATTTCTGAAAAAGTGTTATTCTTTGTTATAATTTTATTATTATTCATCAAACACTGTGACCTCTATAAAGTCCACAAGCTTTCAGAATAAATCATAAGATAAAAATTTTACATTTTATTAAAAAACTAACATTGTTGGTTATTTAAAACTTCTGAACTATTTCCAGTTAATGCTAGTGTCAGTTTAATTTTAATTCCAAATTTTAATACTCTAGGCATAGTAGTATAATGGAAAGAAATCGTATTTTGGTAAAAAAAAGTTACTTTTTCATGATGTAATATTGTTAAAAAACAATAGGCATTTCTACATTGTAGGGCCAATTTTCATGTAAAATATGAATTTAATACATCAAAAGGTTTAACTTGTAGCGTTCAAATAACTTTTGAATTCAAAGTTTATACATTTTTTTATGAACCAGTCAAAAGAAGAACATATAATCAGGAGGGGTTGTAGTCGTTGAGATGTCTAACTATGCTATTTTAAAAATATATTCATCTAGGATCTCTACCAAAATTCATTGCCTCTAAAATTCTACATGTGTAAAATAAGAAGTAAAAAATCATCTTTTATATGCACTGGTTGAAGAATAAATAACACATACTGTTCTTTACATACCATGTCATACTTATGTTATAAACATAGACTGTATATATCACAAATACATATCTCGTTTTTCTACAATTTCTAATCTATCAATGTCTTAAGCCGTAAAATATAGGACAAAGGTGTGAATCTATGAAAACGAGGCACTGCCAATACCTAATTGATATATATAAAAAAAATACAAAACACCAAAAATACATACAAAATCATAGTAGATTTACTAGGCTTATGACCTTTTGTTATACGATAATTGTCTTCAAGAGCTTTTTGTTAGTGGTTACTCCACAAATAAGCAGTACTTGCATGAAGAATTACGCTGATTTCTAGAGTAGTTTTATTTTTTTTAAGACTGTAAATTACAACGAGATATTAATGGAATAGTTATTTTTTGTGATTAGAACTATCAGTGGAGGATTGAAGATTTGAAAGAACTGGACTGTTTAGTAAAGAGGAGGGGAAAGAAGATGGTGGATGAGACGTAACCCCTCCTGTCCAACGGAATGGCCGTCACCTCTTTGTCTTAAAACTTTTTTCTTTACTGTTCTGTATACAGTAATGACAGGAACATGTATGGACCAGGCTCTTACTTAACCAATGAAGAATCATATATGTCATCCATTTCATTTCCAACATACATACCTATTTTTTAAATCATTGCTTCGCCTTGTTGTATATTTCATAAAAAAATTTACGATATAACATTTCATTTACGTTTAATAATTGCCGTAGTTCTTCGTTGCAAAGTTTTTTGGTATATACTTTCAAATGTTTACAGATTGTATCCACAGTATTACATACATTATTTATTTCCATCCTCTTTTTCTCAATTGTTTGAAATATTCAAATGAGTCTTAAGCTAGTAAAACTTAAAACAAAAAGAATTCTTATTTACCTCATTTTGAACTATACCCCATACCAGAGTGTGAGAGGTTTTTTCTTTTACCTGTGGTATAAGCAGACCTGCTTATCATTTCTATATTGTGTGCTGAAGTTGAAGTGAATTTTAATTTCTTAGAATTAATTCATCAAATGAAAATAGATATAGTTGATACTTATATAATATAAGGTATTTTTATTAACCTTCACACCTCGTCTATCGCTGGTGGAGTCGTCCGACCGGTTTCGCAATGGCTGCATCATCCATGGGGACTAACCTTACCTTCCAAAATCACGGATATAAATACCTAATTTATATAAATTAAAATTTGGTACTTATTTTATAAACGTAAAGTGTAGCGCACAAATTGTTACTGTTTGTTAGTGGTGACCTTATCACCACTGTTCTTATTTCTATAATGCTAATTTCACAAATAAGAGCATTAATATTTGTATAATTTAGAAATTCAGTTCTAAATTATACCTATTAGAACTGAAGTTCTAATACGTATAAGCCATATAAAAAAAAAATATATACAAATTGAGATTAAAATATTTTAATCTTAATTATTTTTTAATCATAATGTAATTGATGATTACATTATCATCAATTTATAAAAATAAATAAATAAAAATATTTTATATTTTTATTTTAAATAAAATTTACAATAGTTCTAGTGTTTTCAGATTTTTTCAAAGTCAATTGTTTTTAAAATATTTTAATCTCAATTTGTATATATTTTTTTTTACATTTTATATGGCTTATGCCTATTAGAGATTTAGTAGTTGAGATAATATAAAAAATTAACCGTATAATATAATCTTGATAAAACTTTTGAAGATTATTATCAAGATCAAGGTTTATTAGTAGTGATCACATTAGAAGTATGGCCCATTAAACTGATCAAATATAGTGCTCAAATGTGGATTGTTAATAAAAAAAAAAAAAAAAAAGGAAACAATTACTAAACTTACTTGTTGACTACTAAACTTACTTGATTACTAAACGGAGACGTGTTGCATAACTGAAGCACAGATTTCCAAGTATCCTGGTTTATATAGTTTCAAACACAGGGTGAACCAAAAGTAGGTAGACAGTAAATAAAATGTATTTAGAAATTAATTACTAATACATTTGTAGTGACACAATTCTTACATTGACAATTAAATATTATTGCGAGCAATAATACAAAAGCTTTTAAATTTGACCGATGCAGGTGCTTATACTGCTTTCATTTACACAGATTTCAAGTCTGTCTCTAACTCTTCGACTAACATTTTTGCAGAGCTACCAAGACGGATTGCTACCCGTTGTGTAAAATTCTGTCTGGGCACAATTTGTCCTTGAGTACCTCCCAAAAGAAAAAGTCTATCGGAGTCAAGTCCTGAGATTGTACCGGCCAAGCAATTGGGCCTCTTAGTCGAATCTATTTCTTGAAAACCAAGAAGTGTTGGCGATTTAGAAAAAAAATCACATAAGAGCATTTTAAGAAATTAAATCCTAGAGAGACTTGTGCGAGAAATGTTTGTCGAAGCGTAAGAGGCAGACTTCAAAGCTGTGTAAATCGTGATGAAAAACTGTTCTGAGCACCTGCATATGTTATTTACTGTCCATCTGCTTTTGGCTCATGCTGTATATGTGATAGAAGCTAAAGAGTATTAATATGACAGCCGCGCATGCGCAGTCCGCTAGGAGTGCTACTGTTCCACTCCTTTCGAAAATGCTCATGTTAGTTCATGTACTCTCAACTAGTTGACAGCACCCACTATACACAGTAGGTATATACAATCATGCCCCGGTTTAATGGACTAAAAGAGGGTAACACCGGTCCGATATTCCTGATCATCCAAAGTTTCTGATACATTCAACTTTGGATGTATTTCAACTTTTTAGTCAACTCAACCTTCTATGATACTGTTAAGTTGACTCTTTTCCGCTTTACTACAGGGTTACAGGTGCCACGGTTAAAAAAAAATGTTGAATATTTCACAAACAACTTACAAAGCAGGACCAAAAAGGTCGAAAAACACTGACCAAAACAGATACAGGGATTCGCCACAGCTGTAAACAAAGCTACAGATTTTGTCCCTTGTTTCCGAAATCCGTTAAAGTGAAGTCCGTTAAATCAAGGTATGAGTGTACTTTGCACAGAGCACTGTCTAATAGGGCAGTCAATTTTATTACTTATTACCAGTTATAATTTTATATTTACTTATTAAGTAATATAAATTACTCTTAAAGATAATTATGTCTGTAGGTATTTAATCTAATTAATTTGCATAGTTGTTACAACTATTTGAATTATTTAATATCACTGGTGCAAGTACTGATGCAAGTCGGAACTTATCGAGACCAGCTTACCAAGTTAAATGAATATTGGTCTGGTTTGAGGGTAGCCTTACTTAATATTCAAATGAATTCAGTTAATTATCTAAAAATACCTTCTGCGTTCCTCTTTTACACACGTGCTTCTAAAGACAAATAGAAATATATTTCGCTATTTATCTTGAAATATCATTTCTTTACTTGGTCTTCTTATTCAATCGTTTATACAACTATGAGTCATGGCGGACTATTGGATAATGTCATTTTCCATTTAAAAAAAAAATCTGAGGATATTTTTCGTTTATTACTATTGTACTCTCAAAGATAACGCCAAAATTTCAAGAATGTAGAATTAGTAGTTTAGGGGGAAAATTTTTTTGTCTAAAAACACATTTTGGCAAAAAAAGTGACATAATTGCTCTCAAACTATACAGCACATCTGCACTAAGAGGCCTATTTTTGTGTAAAACATTATTTCGATCTATCAAAGATTCTGGACTGTAGTGTGACCTCAAACTTCACCACCCACCCACCCATCGAGGGTCAGAGTGGGTATTGAACCCTGGATCTATCAGTCCAGAGGGAGTACGTCGCCAGCCCCTTACGATTAGTTATTATTCTGTGATTATAGATTTCCTTGTTAGTAATTACTCTCTTCGACATCATTCTAATTGAGATTAGATTCTTTGAATAAACCAAGGTATTATAATGTTTATTCTATTTGGATTGATTCATACATCAACAAATCATGCATAATGTTTATTTTATCCACGTCAACTCCTTTCAGTGCCTGGCTTGACTTATTTCTATTTCTTTTAACATTCCTTAACCAATTACTCCCAATTTCTAGCAGTTTTTATGGTTCATGATTTTAACAATTAAAAATGAAACTGAAATTGTTAATTAAATTGTTAGGCAACTTAGCGTCATTTTTTTTCGGTGTCATATAGTTGATTAAATATAGCGTTGATATATATTGTTGGTAAGACAAAAATTAATAAAATAATATCATTTTCTTATTTATTGTTAGTTACACAACAGAAGTAACTAATTGCTTGAATTACTAAGTAATTTATGAAAAAGTTATGTTCTGTTTAAATAGACATATATATACATATATTGAATTTAAAACAATAATAATCACCTCCTGAATATCTGTCAATAGAAATTAAACCATCTCCGCTAGAATTTTATATGAATCGAAGAGAGAGATTTTGGGTTTAAAAGCGAAAGGCCAAAGTAAACTGGCAAAGGACGATGACAAAAACTGCCCCAGTTCCAAACTTTGTTCCTCCGCTGCTCTATATTTACACAAACCATTCTTCAAGATTACCTGCCTGCCTATCATGTTGTTTGTGAATGATTGCCAAGAAAAACACAAAGAGCCAGCTCTTATATGACTTTAAATTTAGTAACAGCTAAATTTTGGTGATAACTATCATTTGTTTTGTTAATGATGGCATCAACTTAGATAACTAAGATTAGTTGCTCAGTGGCGAATAGGTAAAGATTGGGGAAAGGTTGGGCCATCATAGTACTTTCGTGGCAAACAAATCATCTCATTATGTGTTCATTATTCTAAATATAATAATTGGGAAAACATTATCAACTGTACCTAGAAAAAATAATTACGAAAAAATTGCTCAAATATTACTGAAAAATCTGGAGTGGCCTTCACTCAACTTTACTATAAGTAACTTAATATCAAATTTCTTGACTATATAATATATAACGTCTCAATTAAGCATAATGTAAACATCTAAATAGGATATGATTATTAGTCTTTCATTCTGGGGTAGTATAGATAGTGATTGAAGGACATATCAATATATAAGCTTATTTTTGTACACCACACAGCTGATGCAAATAATTTCATTAGTATAACTATAGCAGTAATAACATATTTCAAAAACCGAAGTGAACATTTCTTGATACGAAATATTCTCCTACAAGAGAACATGGCCTCTGTTCAAATAGCCAGTGGATTTCTTACATCGTTTACTTGACATCCTGCTACATTGAATATTAAAGTAAAATTTTCAAATTTAAAACAGGAAAATACCCTTATTTTCTCTGAAAAACATCATAAACATCGAAGAAAAAATGTTGTTTTAAGATGATTTATAATCATCTAGCAGGTGATCTCTTAGTCTAAGATAAACAAACTGTTTTTATAGCGTTATTGCTCTTTTCCATAATTAAAACTTCATGATTTTTTTTTTATGAATTGCTAATTTTTTGTTAAATTTTCATTATTTTTTAATCAGCCGTTTAGCGTCAAAAAAACATTTTCTGAAAACAGAAATCGTACTGTAACGCCCCATTAGCGAATGTAATTTTGAAAAAAAATATTTCAACTCATTCTACACATAATGTTCTATTTATAGGCATAGTTTCATTCTTGTCCGTCGAACAGTATGGCTTGTATCGCTCTCAGAAGGTTTGAGATTGAATTATAAGTCAAAATTTGTACATTTTATTGAAAAAAAATATATTTCCCGTTGTTTTAAAATTCTGAATATATTTTTCGTTTGTTCTATTTGTAACCCCAAAGATAATGTCAAAATTTCAAAACTCTAGGGTTATCAGTTTAGGAGAAATAAATGTTTTCTAAAAAACGGTTTTTGGCAAAAAAAAGTGACTTTCCCGTCATGCATAATTCTTCCCAAACAATAGGAATCTTTGTCTATATGGGGCCCATTTTTGTGTAAAATATCAACTTGATGCACCCACCCACCGACACACACACAGACATCATCGAAAAAACTTCATAAAACGACTTCTGGGACCTCAAAACATGTAATTCCGTCAAAATCCCGAGATCGAATTTTTTCACGATCACTATACTTTACTTATAGTAAAGTAAAAATACTGTTAAAGAACTACAATCGAAATAGTTTATGCTTGTTTTTAAATCTTTATAATCCGTGTATAACATTTTATTTTGAAATTCTATTTTACTTTTTATTATAATTAATACTAGCAGATGCGGCTGTCTTTGACCTGTATTTTACAAAAATTCAGAGATAATACGTAGTATTTCAAAATATTGTTAGAAATTATAGAGTAGTAGAAAATATCATTAATAGTACAGTCCATAACTGTCATTAGGTTTGTAGTCTCTTTTTCGTTTTAAACACTAGATACTGATCTCAATTTTTGGTTTCATTCTATACATACTTCTTATTTAGAACGCGAGTAGGTAGAACTCACTTTTTGAAAGCGAGGAATTATGATAAACACAAACGAAATTAAAATCAACAAACAATACCTACTTCTTTCAGTATCAGGTACCTAAAAATATATATATATATTTATTTTAGCTATATACCTATGTAGCTAACCAAACACAGCTAAAAAGTCAATAACTTCGCTTCTACGTTGATTTTTAAATCAATTGAAATCTTAGCTTCTAAGTTAGACGTTTTGAAACAGAAAAAACTAAGTATTAAATTACAGCTTATTTTACAAAAAAAAAAATAGTCTCTAATGTAATACTTAGTTTTTCTGCTTCAAAATTGTATACTTCTACTACGAAAAAAGTTTTAAAAAAACCGAAACGTTGGCCTAACAACCGAAACTGAGTCAGTTGAGTTTTTGACTCTGACGAAGACCGCTTGTTACGGTTGAAAGATCTTAGTCTTGTTTTCCCATTTCTTATTGTGGTTTGATCATTGATTGTTATTTTACGTGTTTATGTGAAATCTTTTTATACAAAACTATACAGAAACTCACTACTATATTTCGGTGGCCTCGTTATCCGGAAGAAATATAGCAGTGGGTTTGGTGTGTCCTTTTCTGCGTATTCTTTTTGTGAATCTAGTTTGTTTAGTTCGTCGAATCGTTTCATTTCATTTAATTGGTTATTGAATAATAACCACTTACTTGTGGCCCAAATTTACTAAATTCCATTTAGCTTGCAAGAGTTCAAGAAGAATATGAGGAATACTCTAAATTTCTGATAAATATGGGTGAAGACAGAGAATGAAACGAAGACAGAGAATAAAGAGATTATTACATGTTTATCCGTGCACATAATGTTGATTTGTGTATTGAATTCATTTGCTCTTCATTCGCCAACCCACAAATATTGTTCACAGAAAGTTCTATATAAGTTCCATTTAACGAAACCACAGTGAAATTAATCATAGGTTCATTGAATAATTTCCAGGAGAAATTAAACATTATCTGTCCTATAACTCGTGTTTGTTTGTGTAGGAACAGAACCCACATATTACCCTCAAGAATTTCTTGACTCACTAGAGTTGTCTGGATTGCTCCAACATAGGCTAGAACTCAAAAAGGAAGTTCCTGTCATGTTTATGTATGTGAAACATTGATCCAACGAGCTTATGTAATGGAACAAGACTAATAACTGAGGAGCTTTATGATAATGTCATTGTTTATAAAATTATTGCATCACGGTGTCAAGGGGAAATAGTTTTAATTCCAAGATTGAAAATTCTTTTATTTAAAGAGGACAACATTCCTTTTTCAAGGATTCAATTTCCAATTCATTTAGCTCACAGGTGTCAAACATACGGCCCGCGGGCTGGATCCGGCCCACCTGGGGGTTCAATCCGGCCTTCGGAATAAATCTGCATTATTATAAAAAAAAAGCAGTTTACTCAAATTTCTTTAAAAACCTGCAGTTTTATATTATCCACTAGTGTTTTAGTAGGCGTTGAATTATCTACTTTTCCTTTGTCCTCGAACCTTGACCAACAAAATATCTCTGTCAAAATGGATAATAGTGGATACAGGGTGTCGGATTTTAATAAAGATTTTTATAGTTGACTTATTCTTCTTTGTACTATTTATTAGTATTAGTGACTGGTACAAAGAAAAAGGTAGACTTATTGTTAGCTCAATGTAATTCTGCAATTAGCTTGCTGGGACGGTCCGCTTGAGATCAAAGTATGTTGTATTCGGCCCCCAAACTGAAATGGTTTGACACCCCTGATTTAGCTTTTGCCATAACTATTCATAAGTCTCAAGGAGAGACTACAGAAAGTTTTAGTTCGTACATATAAAACGGCATTCAAACATGGCGAATTAAATGTTGCTCTCAGTAGGGTCAAACAGAAAGAAAATATTAACGTTTTTTTTTGGAAAATTCAAATTGTACATAACAGGTAAATAAAGAGAACTGTCTTAAAATTATGTTCATTATCCTCTTGATTATAAATTAATTAATTTAAAGTTTGCCTGCATTTATGTGAACATGATTGCATTAAAAAGGAAGGTGTTGGATGACCTAACACAAATATGTACGACCACATGCGCACAACTTACTTTACACTTTAATAAAAATTATGAAGTGAAAAGAAAAATATTTTTTAAAACTTTTTATCATTTCTTTAACTTTCAAAACTTTTGTACATAATTTTTTTTAACTTCAGAACTTTTATCACTTTTTTTTTACTTTTCTGTTTTAATTTCTTTACATTTTATTTTTCACTTGTTTCAACTGCTATCTTGTTCGGATTCTTTAACCTTTTTTCGTTCAAGTTCATTTTCAGCTCTGGTTGTTGCCTGAAGTTTTGTGAAAGACCAATCCAAGGACATTTGTCTTTGACGACTTATAAGAATCTGAGGGAATGCCCAGAACATGCAGGGTGGTAGGGTTTGGCCAATGCAATAGCAATTACAGAGAGAAACTCACATATAAGATAAAACGAAGTAACATTATCAGTGTTATGAAAAATCCCGAGATAATTGGAAAAATCCAAAGAAAAAAAAAACTTTGTTTTAGAGGTATGTTACATCTGAGAGCTGAGGAAACGAGAGCGCGCACTTTGATAATTTGGCCTTTTCGTATGAAACAATCTTCATACTTGATGAACTTTGATGAAACAAAGTTCGCAAATTTAGGCACATTTTTTCCAGAAAGGCCTTTCGTAAGTTGAAAATTTCGTGAGAAGAGGCTTTCGTATGGAGAGGTACCGCTGTATATATATGTATGCACGAGTTCGAAGAAGAGTAACACTCAGAGTAAAGAAACACACTTACAAACTCAAATTTTCGTGCAATCTGTCTTCAGGAGAAAAGAGAGAGGGTGACCAAGCATGCTGTCTCACATTCACTCTCCAATCCTTCGTTCTTTTTCCTTTTTCTTTTTCTCCTCTCCTGACGACGGGAAGACAGCCGAAATGATTGAAACTCGTGAGTGTTAGTCCTCTTTTTTGTGTTCTCTAGCTGTCACTTTAATTATATATATATAGTAATCTCCCCTATAACACTGTACTCTTAAAACCCGCATTAATAAAACGTGATTTATGTCCCTTGAATAACGCGGGGATTTCCCATTATACAGTAATCCCCCTCATAACATGGTACTCTTATAGCACTTTTTATATAACGCAATTACATGTCCCTTGTAAAACGCGTTTTCGTACAACACGGAACCAATCTACGTGTTATAGGGGGGATTACTGTGTATATATATAACAAATTCAATAATATATCAACCTTTTGATAGAATAGATGTATTTTGCAATCGAGATTCGGTAAATTTTGTAGGTTTAAAATCAAACTCTCATTGCCGACATTTCGGTTTTATTTTAAACCTTTTTGATAGCCAGAAGTAAGAATTTCTTGAATTAGAAAATGACATTTACATTATACAAACAAACTAACGATCTTGGCTGGTCAAAACCTTCGACTAGACTAATCAGATAACATTACTGATTATCCATTTTCAGATACTTACAGTTATTCATTTATGGTTATTACCAATATATTTCATTATTTTTATATTTCCTATTTAGTTTATATTATTTCTGTTATACTTATATCTCCATTTTCTTATTTATAATCCTGCCCTCTTATTTCATGTATTTGTTAATTTTAGGCTGTTTTTGTTTTGTATACTATTCCTCCTTTCTGGTGGTTCATGAAGAAAACCAATCAAAACACTTTTTATTATTAAAAATTCAGTGTCTACTGTAATTCACGCTATATTGAAAACTATATGTGATTTATTATTTCTTTATTTTTTTTTCCTTTTTTTTATTCACGTTATTTTATTTTTCCTTTATTATTCCTTCTTTTATTTTAAAAATCTAATTCATGACCTACTCAGGATGAATATACCTATTTGGGTTTTAATTCCTTTCGTATTTAATGTTATCGAAATAGACATATCTTTGCAAGAGCCCCCTAATCGAATTATAATGGGATGAAATAACGAGTGCAAAATTGCAAGTTAGAAAGTACAATTTATTCAAAACAACTGATGCTGTTATAAAGTACTCTTTGCTCTGGGATAAAGAACAGAGTTATTGCTTTTCCTACATCTTGTCCTGAATCTTATCTTGTTCAGTGGCGTTTCTTAACTGATATCAAAAACTCGTAATTGACTTGGCATTGTGAAAAGAGAAGATCTTCAACTATCATTAATATCAATGGAAACAAAATCGTCGAACAGCATCAACAAAATAGAGCTCATTAAATAAACATGCCCTTCTTTTTTGTTTTATTCACACGCATAACTTTAAGGTTTTTAACCCATAGAAAATGGGTCCATGGGTAAAAAAAAAGGTTTTGATTAATTGCTATACATGATTGTTTTTGTATATCACACAATCAATGCATATGGTATCATTGGTTTTACCATAACAGTAATAATACCTTTGTAAAGCCAAAATGGAAATGTTGTTTATGCTCCATCTGCTATGATACAATCTCTTATAGCAGAACAGTACCCTTACTCTCTTAACTCTTGATCTGTTGCATGGATGTTCCAATGTCATCTTTCTTTTAAAGAACCTTCAAGAGTCTGCCCGTAACTTTGACAGTTTTAATTTAAACTTTTCCTTCTTCATACAGGTGTAAGGACCTTTTTAGGTGAATATGTACACCAACATTTCTCCTTTATCCTAAATTCATATTACGAGAAATCCATCGTAAATATGATGATGCTCACATTTCCATCGATACGGTTGATATTTATCTTTATTTATATAAATATATGTTGATATTTATCGACACGGCCTAGGAGAAGGATTTTATTTTCTTTTATATGACCTAGCCCTCAATAACAAAACATACAATAGAATAGAAGAGGTCAAGAACAATTTATTGAGATTATATATACACAGTAGAAGTCCATTAGTCCGGCATCCAACAGTCCGGAATGCCCGATAATCCGGCATCGCTTCGGAAAATTGTAAAAATTTTGGTTTTCTCCAAAAGTGTGTCTTTAAAGCAAATAAAAACGCTCGAGAGCTATTCAGAAGTTTCGGCGTAGTTCGGGATCGTTCGGAAGCGCTCGGTATTGTTCAGAATACCGAACTTCAGCACTCCAAAAATGCTGGAGAAAACTTTGGCCAGCTGTAAACCCTGCATCTGACCTAACCCTACAGACTGATGAGGAAGAAAACCATCAAGACACTCTGACCAAAGTTTTGGATGTCGTTACAAGTGCTGACAATCCCTTGAAAAACCTGCCTAAAGATGAGGTAGAGGAGTGGCTTCTAATCAACGAGAATGAATCTGTTGAACAAGAGGACATTATCAACATTGTAGTAAACCCTAAGCCTACTCAAAACCTTGAATAAAGTGACTCAGATGCCGAAACGGAAGAAAAAGAAAAAATCAGCTTGGCAGAAGCTGCAGAATCACTAAATAAGTTTATCTCTTTTGCTGAGGCTAGTACTAGCTACAGTGCTTCAGAAATTATTGATTTATATGTTATTAGAAATTTTATACTAAACGCCAAAAATCAAGAAAACAAAAAGACGTTCGTGACTTTTTTAAATCTAATGAAATACGTTTTAAAGTACGTGTACATACATTATATGAAATGTAAAATAAACTTTGTTGTATGTATGTGCATATTGTATTTGTAGTTTAATTATTAACTTAATTGTTCTTATAATTACCGCCCGATAGACCGGAATTTTCGGTAGTCCGGCACCGAGCCGGTCCCGAACGTGCCGGATTATCGGACTTCTACTATATATATATATATATATATATATATATATATATATATATATATGTATATACGAGTATATATTTCAGCTACTCAAAGGGACTACTACCCGATGACGACGACTGTCGAAATATTGTTGTGAGTCTTTTGTGTGTGTCTTTATTTGTTTTTCTCTTTCCTGTGTAAACTATAAATATATATAATGTGCAGCAGCTTCTGCATTACGACCTTTCTGTTGATAGCCTCGATTTTTGTTACTAATTTTCGATGTACTGGAGGTAATTTCCATATAAAATGGGCTAGAGACATGTCAACGTGACAAACAGAACTATAAAGAAAGCATGTAAAAAAAAACGACTATAATAAAATACATACATGTTCAAAAACAGACAAGCTTTCGAGCATCATAGCTCATCTTCAGATCTAACACATTGTCCAAATCGTAATAAGTCCAAATCACTTATCATTATATTGTAAGTTATTTTTTTTTTCGAATAGTATAAGTTCTACAGTGGGGGAGCAGACTGATAGTAGGGGTTGACACTTAAGGGGTAGTAGGCGGAGCTATAATGTGGGTGGGGCAGCTTGTGACCAATAACAGAAAAGCAACAATCTTACGCCTTACATTCCCTTTCAGTCAGCTTCAGTCTCTGGCTAAGTCTTTCCCGGTATTTATTTTATCTTGTTCTAAAGGATCGCTCTTCAATAGAACAGCATCACTAAACCCTTTTCGTTTCCTGTAAGTATTTTTAATTGTTTATAAATCATTGTTAATTGTTTAAGCTAATTTTGATCACATCATAAACATTTTTTGTATTTGTATTCTTAAGCACAAAATGTATCATTTTAAATTAAAATTCAGAAAAAAAATAAATTTAATTTTAAATATTCCTGGACATAAATTAGAATAAATTTAAATAAAAATAAGGAATAATAAATTTAATGAAAATTAAAATAAATGAAATGACTTTTTGTGTCCAGTAATGTTTCTTTTAAATAAATGAATCTTTACATTTCATTCTCTAAGTTAATTTTAACTTGTTTCTATAAACATATACTTTATTAGTTATTGATAATTCGAAAAGCACGAACCTAAAACCTTCTTTGATGAATTTTTATTACCATTCAAAGATCGTATTTTTTCTATATGAAATTAGTTATTCACTAATATGAGATTGAAGTTATGTTGTAATAATGTTTTTGGAAACAAAATTAAAAAAAAAATCATTGCATTTTATATTATATGGTAATTTAAAGCATAGCTTATAAATTTAAATTATTATCTCAATATATACCATAATATTTTAAAGCAAATTTTTAAAGACAATGAAAAAAGTTAATGTCAATACAGAAATTGAAAGATCACAGTCAAAGAAATGCAGCTTTCCTATCAACAAGGACTTTATCACAATCACTTATCAATCCTTATTTCAATATTTACAAACTCTTTCTTGTTATCATCTATTTTTTTTGTCGGCTTACTTAAACATTCATATTTTTGAATAAAATGTACCATTCCTCATGAAAATAATTATAGTCTATTTTTTTTAAAAAAAAACCATTGACAACAAATTAGTCAATTGTTAAATTGTATAAAGGTATTGATTGATTCAAGGGGAAGAAATTATAGTGACTAAAAACAATACTATAATAATATTAATAAAACTAGCATTTAGATATTTAATATTTCGACGAAATGTTGAAGACTTGCTCAATGTGTTAAATTCTATAATAATAATCCCTAACAAGCTGCTGAAATTAATTATAAATTTGAAATTATCTTGATATTTTGTGTTTTTTTTTATTTAAGTTCCAAAGCAATCAGTTACAAACTTTATTTTTTTTTAAAGGCAATGATAATTATGATTCAAAAGTAATAGGAACCTTTGGATGTAAGATGTTAAATTATATTTTAATGGTTGCTAAGGACCTCTGCAGCGCAATATGAAATATGGTATTTTTTTAGCTGTACCTGACTGTACCAATTTGTTGTCAGATACAGACGTTAAAGGACTCCTGTCCTTCGTTTATTCAGTTGTCATCGGAACCAGGGTTTAACGTCACACAGATTTTACAAGAGGTTAACAATTCTTTTACTCATTGAATTTATTAATTTGGGCAAAATGTGTTTTTAGACAAGCTCTTTTTCTTCCCCTAAACTTTTGACTCTAGACTGTTAAAACTTTGTAAACATTACGAAACTGTCAGTAGTATTAACTCTAAAAAATAAAAAAAAAATCAGAATTGTTTAATAGCTAAAAAGGTCAGTTTTGCTATAAATTTAAAATTTTTGACGTATGATTGATTTTGAAAGTATTGTCAAAAGAGGTCACATCGTTCAACAAATTGCAATGAAATTATACCCAAAAAATATCACATTTTAAGAAGATGAGTTGAATACCTATTTATTGAAATTATATTTAGTAAATTGACACTATGGTACATTTTATGATTTCAAAATATTGTTTCAGATTTAAAAAAAAAAAGAAGAAATTTTGTAAAAAAAAATACCATAAAATTAATAACCTACGAAAAAAGTTTTAAAATATTTCAATCACTGAAAAAGTAATATAACTATAAAAACTGAAAACCCAACTTGGAATAATAGATTACCATGGTGTACTTGTTGGATTTGGTTACATTGAATTAAAATTTTTTTAAAATAATCCAGTCAGTCATTATTCTTTTTGTAAGATTTAATATAAGATATTTGAAAATGTTTTAAACAATAATTATGATATATACGGTCAATAACATTCATAAAACTTTAAAAATAAACGCGAAACAAGGATATAATTGATGATCCCTTGCCAGGTTGAAGGATGATTGCCTAGCGAATATGTAGCAATATTCTACGAGCAGCAGTCTTTGATATAACTCATAAGAGCACATATAGTTTTTAGTTTGTTTAAGAATTTCATTATTTTGAGTAATATTGGCGCAAGGGAAAGGAAAGATAATATTCTTTTGATTTTATATGTTATCTACGGTGATTGAATTAACATAAAATATCGTATTTTGGTATTATCTTACGATGAATAATTCATAACCTTACAAAAGCGATGGAGTAAGTATTCGATATACTTTACCGTCAAATATGCACGCTAACGTCTATCTTCAGAGAGGTGTATTATCTCTCCTGTTGTGATGATTAGTTGCAGATGACCTATTTTACCGTCTAAATAATGGAGTTATGATATGTAAGGATATAAAGATTTCACATAAACACGTGAAATAACAATCAATGATCAAACCACAATAAGAAATGGGAAAACAAGACTAAGATCTTTCAACCGTAACAAGGGTTCTTCGTCAGAGTCAAAAAACCAACTGGTCAAAAACCAAACCCAACTCAGTTGGGTTTTTGACTCTGACGAAGATCGCTTGTTACGGTTGAAAGATCTTAGTCTTGTTTTCCCATTTCTTATCGTGGTTTGATCATTGATGTAAGCATATGCAAATAAACTTGTTATTAGAAGAAGAGAATTGCTTGACGCTATGAGCTTTAAGATTACGCAGCGTGTTCCACGAATGGTGAATGATGTCTAAAGAAGAAAAGTTTGGTTATAAATCCATCTAAAACGGTCCTTATACTTACTTCAGTCAGAAAGAAATAGTTAGGTTTGAAAAATAGCTATTTCTTTTGTATAAAACTATTAAAGAAATGGATATACTTTTGTAATATCTTTAGATAAAAGGCTACACTGACGAAATGACTATTTCCTCATTTAAACAAAAGATATCATTATTGATTATCTATGAGTTTGATATTAGTCTAAACATTAAAATAAACCCAAAAATCAATTGATTCTCAACGATTTTATACTATGTTTACTTATGTTAAAGTTAAGTGTAGGCTATTTCAGAGTATTTATTATATTTTTTTGAATATTTAGGGCACTGACTTTTACTTTGTCAACTTATTGGTTTTAAAATCATTTAATCCTATCACTGATTATTAACAAAATCTGGATGATTTGCATTCAACTTTACTATAATTAAACGTATAATCGGACACACGATCAATTTAATTGTTTGATTTATTTTAATGTGGTTGTTGTGTAGACATATTGTCATAGTCTATAGTAAAAGTAAATCAGATTCATGAACAAGCAAGTAATAAGCTCATTTGTCTTGATGTGCCTATGTCTGTCAATATATAACTGCAATGGGAATATAATATTGTCTCGATGTGTCTATGTCTGTCAGTCTATAACTGCAATGGCAATATAATATATCTTATAGCACAATTTGACGAGTTCCTGCAATGGATTGTAGTGGTTATTCATTTAGTCTAATATTCTCCCTTTCAATAAACTAAATTCTTAAAATTTGTATCATGCAAAGTCATATTACGACTAAAATTAAAGCAATATTTAAAGGTTATGACATGGTAAGAAGAGCGAGTAGAATGGACGTAGAATGAATACGCTAGTACAAATCCTATCAATATGGAGAGCGATAAAATTCTTTCAGATGTTTTGTATATTTCTAGAAAATAATAAGGAAATGTATTATTGTTTAAAACGATTTCCTAGCGGGTGATAACGTCAGCCGTTTACCGGCTTTTTGTTTGATCTGTGATTCTACGGATTCTACATTGGGAGTCGTAAATTTTCGATGAGTCAAATGAGTCGTAAATTTTGGGAGTCAAGTACATTTCGAGTAGGGATTTTTAGCGAGTACCTGACATCGTACAGGTTCGGAACCGACGGCTTAACGTTCTCTCCGAGGGACGACGTACTCAGATTTATTCACCTCCGGCGTGAATAAATCGAGGGCCAGGTGGGGATCGAACCCCAGACTATCAGCCCAGAGGTGAGTACGTTAACCACTGAGTTAACCTGACCCTCTAAGGAAATGTATCTCAACAAGAACTATATATTTTTTTTAAATATTATTAATATTTGTCCGACATTAAGATTTGTGGAACATTTAACGTATTTTGATAGATGCCCACTCAGAAACACTCAGGCAGACATAGTCAAAAATGGATTCAGAGATCTCAGGGAGTGAATTTATATAATTTAAGTTTTTTGATATCTGTTTATGTTTGTGAGTGAATGGGTGGGTGCCCATGTGGGAGAAAGAGTGAGTGTATGTCTAAAGATTGTTAGCACACTATTTTGAACACTTTTTTTTTTGTTTGTTGTTGACTCAAAAATAGTTCTTAGTCAACCTTACATGATGGAAAATAAGCTTTATGGCCCATTATATGATTTTATTCACCAAATTTTTCTCCTAAACTACTAAATTTTGCAGTTATTATAAAAATAATATTTGCAATAACTGAAAAGAGTGTACAAAAATTCCCTATTTAATTGCTATTCCTAAAAACAATTATTATTTAAAGATTTAATGAAAGAAATCTAAAAATCTATTGAAGAGTTAATGTAATGTGTTAGAAGAATAAAATTCTTAAAACTGTAAAAAAAAACAAACTTAAATGAACCATATTTGTTGTCTTTTTAGAAGTGGTGAATGTTTGTCTAATGAAAGTGTTGTAATCAATTTCCAGGATGCATCCTTTAACAAATCTCGATGTCTGACATATAATCCCAGGTGTATAAAAGTGTGAGCACACTGTAGGACACACTGTCTATTAGATAAATCTCACATTTTGCTCAAAAATGGGCTCTACAATCTTGGTATGCCCTATTGTTTGTCAGCAATATTGTATCATGGAAAAGTTACTTTTTTGATCAAAATGTGTTTTTGAGCAATTTTTTTTATTCTGAACTACTAACTGTGAGTGTTACCAATGTGTTAGATTATGATGGAACTAACAGCATTAAACCAAAAAAACATTCAACATTTTCAAATTACTTGAAAGGTCAGTTGCAAAATAAAATGTAAAATTTATGACTTATGATTGATTGTGAACGAGTTTGATATTATGTTTACTTATAGTAAAGTTGAGTATATGCCACTTCAGTTTTTTTTTACTTTACTATGAGGGAAGTAGAGAGATCATGAAAACATATGATTTCGAAATTTTTGACGGATTTACATGTTTTGAGGTCCTCAAAGTCATTTTTTAAAAGTTCTTTCGATTCTTTCGAGATATGTGTGGTTGGGTGTATATCCAAAAGATTGTGAGAACGCTAAAGCCAACATCGTTTGATAGATCAAGTTCAAATTTTTCCGAAAATTGAATCCTCTAGATTAGATGTACCCCAATATTTTTGTGCATTATCTACATCATGGTAAAGTCACTTTTGTGGCAAAATGTGATTTTAGACAACATTTGTTTCTAAATATAAAGGTATGATATTTAGTTCTTAGGAGGCCAGAGTAAACCAGTTGCTAACGACCTCGCCGTTAATTATGATTAATAATGATGATTAAAATGTATGTATTAAAACAAAAAAACAAAACAAAAATCAGTTGTTGGTCAAATAGTTTGACGTTATGTTTATTTATAAAAAAGTTGAATGTAGGCCACTCCAGATATTTTTTACATTAACAGAATATTTTAGGAGAATCGAGTAAAATACAATTTTTTTTTTAAAAGTTCAATAAAATAAACTGGAGATTTTTTAATGAGTTAATATTGGATACAGAAAGAATAAAATTTTTAAATGCAAATCAAAGAATAACAGGATAGTGGGAGCCATGATCAGCTGCACTACCTTCAGCATGAAAAAGTTATTAAATATCTTCCTTTACATATTTTCTATGAAGAAAAAGGATTTTTCATATTTAGATTGGTAAAAACATCAAATTTCCCTTTGGGTGATAAAATGTACAAAAATTAATAGTACGGTAATAGTTTGCCCAATATAGAAAAATTATAAGGGCTTTTTTATAAAATATAAAATTATTCTGCTCCTCTTAGATTCTAAAAGCTCGTCAAGGTGAACAGAAATTATCACTTGGATACTAAGCTTCCTGATTTTAAGGAAAGGGGCTCTTGTCTGGTATACCGATAGGTCAACAATTAATAATATAACTAGTAAAAATAAGTTCAGTCTCAGCTGGGTACCTGGATACAAGACAAGGCAAGGAAATGAGGCAGTGGATTGATAAGAAAAAGTTGGAACCAAACAAACTTCTGCGGCCTGGTGACTTTTTGACTTTTTTCACAGCATCTCAGTTTTCGTAAGGAAAAATCATCGATGAGAAATGGATGACAAGGAAAGTAGATAAAAGTGGTTAGAAAAAAAGGGTGTTTTACTCTGGAATAGTTATTCCAACTGGCCTGACAATTGTAAGAAAATACTATATCTTCAAAGGAAAGATATACAAATATATGTAGAATACCTATCCAGACTTTGGTTCTTAGGAGGCCAGAGTAAACCAGTTGCTAACGTCCTCGCCTCTGGAATGGTAGATCCGGGGTTGGATATTCAATCTGGTCGTCATTTTATTCATGCGGAAGGTGAAAAATATTTGAGTGGGTTGTCCCTAGGAGACGAAGTTAAGCCTGTTTTGATTTAATCATGTACCTGGACCTTTCGACTATGCCAAGATAATGCAGAGTAGGTTGCTGTACGTAAAGCCTTTCGCCCCGACACGAGTAACCAACCACCTCCTCACAAATGAGAAGAACGAGTCAGCCTAGTGAAGTGCTCAAGGTGTATCTCTCGCGGAAGTAGGCTTCCATGACCTTCATCAACAAATGCTATAAACATAAGCCTTGTTGTCTCTATAAGACTGGTTGTTACTTGATGAATGAAATTGTCAAGAATTACAGTTGAAAAATGAAAAGGAAAAAACAAGTGTAACAGTTCATAAGGAGCTGAGATATAGGGATAAGAATAGGTAAGCAAGAGAAGTGCCACAGATTACAAAAAAGGTGTAGGGAGAAAGAAGTAGAAGCATCGAGACGCTAACCACATCGCGACCGGCCAGGCAAACTCAAGTCTGACATAATCAGCAACATCCGAATGAATCTTGGACCTGATAGGTAACAAAAGTTGCGGGATCCCACTGAGGGGCGAGAAAAAATCTTAAGAAAGAAAGCCGAGGGCTGGACGAAGAAAATGGTACCCTGCTCCCAAACAAGTGCGTGACTGAGCGGACTATCTACTCATGGACACCAGCTCAAGAACAAGAGCCCCAACAGAGTGGCTAAAGCTGTTGTCATGCCACCACAGTGAGAAAGAAGCCTTGAAAAAGACAGGCGTTAGCCAAATCAGACAAATAAGGACGGACTGCCTCCCAAGCCATTGCGGGAACGAGCGGACTTTCTTTTCTTTTGATGCCGACCCAGGCTACCCATCCACTCAGTTATATCTCTCTTGATTCATTCCATGAGGAAACAATCACCCTGGCCTGTTAAGCATCTCACTACAACAAAGCACATTGAGGGAGAGATAACCTTCAGACATCGGTCTCGAGCCTGTACGATGTCAGGTAGTCGTTAAATATCCCTACTATAATCACTTAGGGAAAATGTAGGACACCTAATGTAGAATGTTCCTTGTATGGTATCACAAAGAGCCAATCTTTGTATTCTCTTCTGGGGTGGTCACTGCAACCTAACCTAACCTTGTCTTCTTAACTAATAATTATTCAATCTGTAATTAACATCATATGAAGAATGCAGACTCTCTATCTACCTTTGATCGCATTCTATCTGAATAAGATGTACCAGCCTTGAAGAGGGAAAAAGCTTGATCGCAAATCTTAGCTAAAACAAATGAAAGTTAAAGATTCTCAAGGTACCATTATAAAGTTCATTAAAGAACTTAAAATTTAAAGTTAATTTTTGAAACGAGAGAATAAAGCACAATAGGAAAGGTATAAAATCGGTGCACACGAGTACAATGAGACTCAGTTTTTCAGTTAATAGATAATAATGTAACATAATGTAACATAATATGTTAGAGTTAATAGTTTTATAACATATTAATAGTTAATATTTGACATTCTTCCTAATCAATTATTTCAATTTTGTTATAACTAATCTAATGGTCACATTAAATTAGACAGTTAACTGGATTTGTTTTAATTCCAGAACAATAGTAATATACTGTCACTCCGTTCTAAAAAGCATTTATCCCAAAGAGGGTGTAAAATAGTTCCGCCATATATGTATACGTAGGTTTATGTAGATGTTAGTAGGGTAACAGGCGTCAAATAAGAACGTACATTAAAATAAGATTGAAACTAAATTGGCTGTTAATGAATATAAACTATAGGCCACTCCAGATTTTTATAATGTACTGTACAGTTTTTGGCAACATTGCTTTATGGTAAGTTCACTTTATTACCAATTATATGGTTTAAGTGTTTTAAACACCATTTGTTTCTCATTAACCGCTAACTCTAAGAGTTAAAATGTTGCAGTTATGTTAAAATTTATGGCAGGATTAGGTTAGAATATCATCAGTATTTTTTATTAAATGAAAAAGTCAGAATTGCTTAAAAATTTAAATATTTTCAGACACTGTTTAACGGATCACAGTGATATTAAACACGAAAATAGAGGGCATGGTAGAAATATGTACTGTATGATTTTTGGTGAAATTGTAACAACGGAAAAGGGCATTATTGTACATTTGTGTTTTTAAAAAATATTTTTTTCTAGATAAACTAGTACTACTGGAAATTAAGGTTTTCAATATATCATATACATAAAATCAGTATGTAGTAGAAAAAATATCAAGGTTCTTTGACTATTAGAAGAGACGGTGTATCTCTAAAATTGTAAAACTCTAGACGAATAATTCCTATATGTTGAATTTGTTTACATTAACTTAGAAGATTTTCTCTCAAAAGTAATCCAAATAGATTTATTAGACTTTAATATATTTTTAAAATATGTAGTACTGCTTTTAAGTCGTTATTTTGAAACATAAAAGGTAAAAAACAATTGATACTATTAAAGCATATATGCTATAATCGTTTGCAGTTTATTGCAGAACATAAGCGCATATTTTACGGATTTTGATGCTCTTTGCCTACGTATGACTGGGTCGGTATCCCTGGATAATTTTTAAGTCAAACTATTATACAATGTGTTTGGATAATATTAAAAAATGGGAAGTATTCTTTATGGTACTTTACGTTGTAACCGATACTTCTGGTAGTTCTAGAAAACTTATATTTCATATAAAATATTGTTTTAATATAAATTATTGCATAATAAAAATGTTATGAATTTCGAATATTGGAAAAGATATTATTATAAGTATGATTTATTAGGTTATTATACATTATAATAATGGGATATATTAATTAGATATAAAATAATTATACATTATTATACACAATAATTGGCTGGTCATCTTTGAATTTAGTCATAAATTATGTTGTTTAAATATAGTAAAGTAGTCATTGATACTGGTGATATGGTTGAATATAGACTTCTGGGTTGGACCTCTATCATTTGTTTCAATAGTAATTCATGCTAAACATATCCCCATTCAACAATAATGCTCTATGAATGTTGACTTTTTTTAATTATGATACTCTTCTTATAAACTCTTGATTGAACGATTCTCTATAATTTTTTTTTTTTAATAACTCGTTCTCGACAACTGATTGACCAATGAATGTTACTTGTTTTTAATAGTTACTCTTCCTTTATAGCTCTGGATTTAATAATAACGCTAGCTGTAATTTCCTTTCCTTTCAATAGTACCCTCTTTTGGCCAGATATTCATCTATATCTCCAGTATCAATGACTCCCACTACTTTAATATATTTAAACAACATAATTTATGACTAAATTCAAAGTCGATATTTTTACTGATTTATATCTTAATTATAGAATATAATAATTGAAAACAATTATTATTAATATTTGTAGCCTTAAAATAAATTGAGATATCCTGATTAAAATGAAAACTATCTTTTATTCCTACAGGAAATGTGAATATTCATACGATGAATTTGGCAACCCAATTGCTAGTTTTGCATAAATTATTTCTAATGTTACAAATGTTGTTCTTTTTCTTCTTTCTTATTTAATACTAGACTACACGGGACCTTTTGTGTAACTTAGAAATTATTGCAATAGTTATTGAAATAAATTTACTGAACATGATTGACAGGGATGATTTAAATTGTTGTTTATTGTTATTAAGACAAGGAAACAAATTCTTATATGGCCCAAGCTTTTGATATAGTATTCTTAACATGATTTAAGATATATAAACAGTAAGTATATTTAGCAAAATAAGGATCTAATTTGAGACTCCTGTTATCAGTCATAGACTTTCATGTAATTACAGTGCTCGAATACATATAAAGCTATCATCAAAGAAAACCAAAGATTTGTTTATAACAAAAACGCATAATTCAAATCATAAAAAATCTGGAGTGGCCTACACTCTACTTTACTATAAGTAACTTAATGTCAAATTTCTTGAGTATATAAAACATAACGTCTCATTTAAGCATAACATTAATATCTAAGTGGTAAATAATTATTAGCATTTCATTCGTGAGGTAGTACAGATAGTGATTGAAGGATATATCAATTTATAAGCTTATTTTTGTACATCACAAATAATTTATTATTTGCAAATAATTTCATTGTATAACTACAGCAGTAATAACATTTTTATTATTTTCCTGCACAATATTATTCCTCTTACATCTCATATAAATCAATAAACAATTTAAATTGTTCCTTTATAAATATCAATTTTAGCTCAGTGGAATCGATCAAAAAATTTCTAAGTCAATGTAAACAATGTAAAAAAATATAAAAAATTCGACAAGTATAGCAGGTGATCTCTTAGTCTAGGATAAACAAACAGTTTTTATATGGATATTGCTCTTTCCCGTAATTGAAACTTCATGAATTTTTTTTTATAAATTGCTAATTTTTGGGTCCATTTTTGGTCCAATTTTCATCATTTTTTAATGAGCTGTTTAGCGTCAAAAAATCATTTTCTGAAAACAGAAATCGTACTGTAACGCACCTTTAGCGAATGTAATTTTGAAAAAAAACATCTCAACTCATTTTCCACATAATCTTCTATTTATGGGCATAGTTTCATTTTGACCCGTCAAACAGTATGGTTTGTATCGCTCTCACAAGGTTTGAGATTGAATTAAAAGTCTAAATTTTTACATTTTAGTGAAAAAAAAATATTTCCCGTTGTTTTAAAATTCTGAATATATTTTTCGTTTGTTGCGTTTGAAACCTCAAAGATAATGTCAAAATTTCAAAACTCTAGGGTTATCAGTTTAGGAGAAATAAATGTTTTAAAAAAAACGGTTTTTGGCAAAAAAAGTGACTTTTCCATCATGCATAATTCTTCCCAAACAATAGGGATCTTCGTCTTTATGAGGCCCATTTTTGTGTAAAATATCAACTTGATTCATCAAAGATTCTGGACCGTAGCGTGGTAACAAGCAATGCTAACACACGCACCCACCCACCCACACACACACACAGACATCATCGTAAAAACGTCATAAAACGACTTCTGGGACCTCAAAACATGTAATTCCGTCAAAATCTCGAGATCGAATTTTTTCACGATCACTATACTTTACTTATAGTAAAGTAAAAAGAGACTACATATCAGATTAGAGACTCAGAATTAATATGATGGATGCTGACTTCTTAAAAAATTGCAAGCCAAAAAATGTGCTATATAACATGCTTCACTCTGTCACAATTTAATGTCACAATTTACTTTACTTAGTAAAGTAAAAATTGTTAAAATAAATTAACGGGCCACGCAAACAAATATAAATGAACTTTCAACCCTTTTAAAAAACTAGCTTTGAACAATTTAAAATAAATTTATTTTAAATTTGCAAATACTACAGGTGGAAAATTCATTTATAAACGGTCTTACACTCATAAACACAGAAACAATTACGATAAAAAACTCATTTTAGTACAAAATTTCATTTTTTTACTTTACTATAAGTAAAGTATTAGTGATCGTGAAAAAATTCGATCTCGAGATTTGGACGGAATTACATGTTTTGAGGTCCCAGAAGTCGTTTTATGACGTTTTTACGATGATGTCAGTGTGTGTGTGGGTGGGTGGGTGGGTGGGTGCGTGGGTTGGTGGGTGCGTGTGTTAACATTGCTTGTTACCACGCTACGGTCCAGAATCTTTGATAGATTAAGTTGATATTTCACACAAATATGGGCCTCATAAAGACGAAGATCCCTATTGTTTGGGAAGAATTATGCATGATGGGAAAGTCACTTTTTTTGCCAAAAACCGTTTTTTTTTAAACATTTATTTCTCCTAAACTGATAACCCTAGAGTTTTGAAATTTTGACATTATCTTTGAGGTTTTAAATGCAACAAACGAAAAATATATTCAGAATTTTACATCAACAGGAAATTTTTTTTTTTTCAATAAAATGTACAAATTTTGACTTATAATTCAATCTCAAACATTGTGAGAGCGATACAAACCATACTGTTTGACGGACAAGAATGAAACTATGCCTATAAATAGAAGATTATGTGTAGAATGAGTTGAGATATTTTTTTTCAAAATTACATTCGCTAGAGGGGCGTTACAGTACGATTTCTGTTTTCAGAAAATGTTTTTTTGACGCTAAACAACACATTAAAAAATAATGAAAATTTGACCAAAAATGGAACCAAAAATTAGCAATTCATAAAAAAAAAAATCATGAAGTTTCAATTACGGGAAAGAGCAATAACGATATAAAAACTCTTTGTTTACCCTAGACTAAGAGATCACCTGCTATACTTGTCGAATTTTTTGTATTTTTTACTTTACTATAAGTAAAGTATAGTGATCGTGAAAAAATTCGATCTCGAGATTTTGACGGAATTACATGTTTTGAGGTCCCAGAAGTCGTTTTATGAAGTTTTTACGATGATGTCTGTGTGTGTGTGGGTGGGTGGGTGGGTGGGTGGGTGGGTGGGTGGGTGGGTGGGTGCGTGGGTGGGTGCGTGTGTTAGCATTGCTTGTTACCACGCTACGGTCCAGAATCTTTGATGGATCAAGTTGATATTTCACACAAAAATGGGCCCCATTTAGACGAAGATCCCTATTGTTTGGGAAGAATTATGCATGATGGGAAAGTCACTTTTTTTGCCAAAAACCGTTTTTTTTAAAACATTTATTTCTCCTAAACTACTAACCCTAGAGTTTTGAGATTTTGACATTATCTTTGAAGTTACAAATGGAACAAACGAAAAATATATTCAAAATTTTATATCAACAGGAAATATTTTTTTTCAATAAAATGTACAAATTTTGACTTATAAATCAATCTCAAACCTTGTGAGAGCGATACAAGCCATACTGTTTGACGGACAAGAATGAAACTATGCCTATAAATAGAACATTATATGGACAATGAGTTGAGATATTTTTTTCTAAAATTACATTCGCTAAAGGGGCGTTAGAGTACGATTTGTGTTTTCAGAAAATGTTTTTTTGACGCTAAACGGCTCGTTAAAAAATTATGAAAATTTGACCAAAAATGGAACAAAAAATTAGCAATTCATAAAAAAAAATCATGAAGTTTCAATTACGGAAAAGAGCAATAACGATATAAAAACTCTTTGTTTATCCTAGACTAAAAGATCACCTGCTATACTTGTCGAATTTTTTGTATTTTTTTACATTGTTTACATTGACTTAGAAATTTTTTGAGCGAATCCACTGAGATAAAATTGATGTTTCTAATGGAAAAATGAAAATATATTATTGACTTATAAGAGATGTAAGAGGAATAATATTGTGCAGGTAAATGATAACACTCATTAAAAAAAAAATCGTATATATGTTATTTGACAAAGGGGAAGGAAAATGATCTTATTAAATACTAAGAAGCCATAAAATTCCCAGTATAATTATTCTGTTAAAAACCAAAAATGTAAAAGATAATTCAAAATATAAATCTTTCGTTTAGAGATTAATAACTGTAATTATCGTACATCTTTAATTAACAAATCACCTTAAAACAACATTTTCTTCGCTGTTTAAGATGTTTTTCAGAGAAAAAAAGGGTATTTTACTGTTTTAAATTTGAAAATTTTACATTAATATTCATTGTAGAAGGATGTTAAGTAAACGATGTAAGAAATCTACTGGCTATTTGAACAATAGCCATGTTCTCTTGTAGGATAATATTTCGTTTCAAGAAATGTTCACATTGGTTTTTCAAAAATGATATTACTGCTGTAGTTATACTAATGAAATTATTTGCAAATAATAAATTATTTGTGATGTACAAAAATAAGCTTATAAATTGATATGTCCTTCAATCACTATCTGTACTACCTCACGAATGCAATGCTAATAATTATATCCCATTTAGATATTTATGTTATGCTTAAATGATACGTTATGTTTTATATGCTCAAGAAATTTGACATTGAGTTACTTATAGTAAAGTAGAGTGTAGGCCACTCCAGATTTTTTTACATTTTTACATTGACTTAGAAATTTTTTGATCGATTCCACTGAGCTAAAATTGATATTTATAAAGGAACGATTTGAATAGTGTATTGACTTATATGAGATGTAAGAGGAATAATATTGTGCAGGAAAATGATAACACTCACTCAGAAAAAATTCGTATATATGTTATTTGACAAAGGGGAAGGAAAATGATCTTATTAAATACTAAGAAGCTTATTATTATTATTTTTTAAAGATTAAAATTCCCAGTATGATAATTCTATAAAAGACCAAAAATGTAAATGATACTCGTAATTCATAATCTGAATCTTTCGTTTAGAGATTAATAACTGTAATTATCGTACATCTTTAATTAGCAAATCACCTTAAAACAACATTTTCTTCGCAGTTTAAGATGTTTTTCAGAGAAAAAAAGGGTATTTTCCTGTTTTAAATTTAAAAATTTTGCTTTAATATTCAATGTAAAAGGGTGTCAAGTAAACGATGTAAGGAATCTACTGGCTGTTTGAACGAAAGCCATTCTCTTGTAGGAGAATAAATCGTTTCTAGAATATTCACTTTGGTTTTTAAAAATGTTATTACTGCTGTAGTTATACTAATGCAATTATTTGCAAATAATAAATTATCTGTGATGTACAAAAATAAGCTTATAAAATGATATGTCCTTCAATCACTATCAGTACTGCCTCAGGAATGAAAGGCTAATAATTATATCCCATTTAGATGTTTTCGTTATGCTTAAATGAGACGTTATGTTTTATATACTCAAGAAATTTGACATTAAGTTACTTATAGTAAAGTAGAGTGTAGGCCACTCCAGATTTTTTTTCATTGTTTACATTGACTAAGAAATTTTTTGAGCGATTCCACTGAGATAAGATTGATATTTATAAAGGAACAATTTAAATTGTTTATTGACTTATATGAGATGTAAGAGGAATAATATGGTGCAGGAAAATGATAACACACACTCAGAAAAAATTCGTATATATGTTATTTGACAAAGGGGAAGGAAAATGATCTTATTAAATACTAAGAAGCCATAAAATTCAAAGTATAATAATTCTGTAAAAAACCAAAAATGTAAAAGATAATTCAAAATTGAAATCTTTCGTTTAGAGATTAATAAATGTAATTATCGTACATCTTTAATTATAAATCACCTTAAAACAACATTTTCTTAGCTGTTTATGATGTTTTTCAGAGGAAAAAAGGGTAAATTTGAAAATTTTACTTTAATATTCTATGTAGAAGGATGTCAAGTAAACGATGTAAGAAATCCACTGGCTATTTGAACAAAAGCTATGTTCTCTTGTAGGAGAATATTTCGTTTCAAGAAATGTTCACATGGGTTTTTCAAAAATGTTATTACTGCTATAGTTATACTAATGAAATTATTTGCATCAGCTGTGTGATATACAAAAATAAGCTTATATATTGATATGTCCTTCAATCACTATCTATACTACCTCAGGAATGAAAGACTAATAATCATATCCTATTTAGATGTTTACATTATGCCTAAAAGAGACGTTATATATTACATACTCATGAAATTTGATATTAAGTTACTTATAGTAAAGTTGAGTGTAGGCCACTCCAGATTTTTTAGTTATGTTTTTATTCTTTAATGTTTTATTATTTTCCATTTTTACCCCTTTTAAACGCCGCCACCACCACCTGGCACATGACACTCAGGCTAGTATAATGACTTAATTTAACATGTTAAAATATTTATCTAGTAATTCCTTACTGTTAAAATAACAGTTTAAATCACAGGAAACAGTAAAACTATATCCACTGCAAATTTGACAGAAATTTTCAGGTGAAAGATGTCCGGAGTCCCCATTAAAAACTGAGTTACATTTTCACTTATTTAAACTTGTATGCTGTTAAAACGTGGGTTGAGGGGTTGGTTCGGGACCCCTTATTGTGTATTCGGGGTTACCCTGATAGTACAGGGCATTCTGCTATCCCCACCATCTGGCGACACGCCTGGTAGCCACCTAAGCCCTAGGACCCCCCTGACTAACTTGTGCACCCCCTCCCCCTGACTAACTTAAAGATATACATGATAGGGTAGAATAGAAGTAACTGTGTTGTGTAGACTTAACGATCATCAAACACACACCTACTTAACAACTAAAGAAAATATACACAGTATAACTAAAATTAGAATAATCATACCTGTTTATACACATCAAAACCGTTTCTACCCTCAAAAATATATAAGTTGCAAGAAAGAGTAGAATAGACATAGCTATGTAAAAGATGACTTATTGATTATAGAAAACATACCTATTTAACAACTCTAAGTTAAATGTTACCTTACAAAACATAATTAAATATTAGGATGTTGTCATACCTCTTCAGAATAAAATATTATCATAATTTATATTAAAATTTATGATAAGAACACGTATTCTATGAGTATTTCATATCGATGAATAAAAAAGAAGCAATTATTTTAATAGAAGTGAAGCAGAAAATTAACTACCATTTAAATTTTAATTTATTGCAATAAATTCAACATATATGTATTGAAACATAGTTAAATTATAATTAAAAAAATAGTGTTGGGATAAAAGTGAAGTGCTATTAGCTTCGAACAAAAAAAATTGTTAATATTACTTTCCCATTATAGTACCTAGGTGCATTGTCGGCCATGTTTTTTGACGAAAAGTGATAGTGCACTGGTTCAGTTCAATATAGAAAAAAATGTATTTTCATATCGCCATTTATGATAGTAACACGTATTCTACGTTTGTTTTATATCGGTGAATCAAATAGAAGCAATTATTTTAATACAAGTAAAGCAGAAAATTAACTACCATTTAAATTTTAATTTATTGCATATAACTTAACATATATTTTGACATATAATTAAATTATAGTTAAAAGACTAGTGTTAACAGAAACTATCAAGTGACATTATGGGGGAATGAAGAAAAATTGTTGAATTTACCTTAGCGTAAGCCACAGTGCATTTTCCGCCATGATTCTTTGATGAAGGGAAGTTGCAGACTGGCTCTAGCATGCAAAGAACTTCAGGGAGTCCAAGAGTTCACTTACACAGTCCTAGAACAGAGTGGCCAACCCCATTATGACTTCATTATAAAATCAAACAAATTTGTTAAATGTTTCATAAAAATTGAAATTTTCTTTATAGTTATTTTGTTTGAAAGTTTTCTTTTTACACTGTTTAGTGATAAATGTTAATCTTATTGCTACATGGTTTACATTAATAAGGAATTGAGAATAATTTGTTATAATTTGAGTAGAAATTATCCTTCAGGGTCAAAAGTTTAAAATTTTAGTTATTTATGAAAATGTATCTGCTGATTTCCCTCATAGGCGGAAAATTAAGAATACAAGTATTACAGAACCACATGCATAGAGAATTATTTGTTGACTGTAAAACATCACACAATGAGAAATTCTAAATAAGGAGAACTGTCAAGCTATGGGAACATCATTTCTTGATAACAGCAATGAAGCTAACTTTATATATGTATTAGAATAACAAATATTTATCAGGAATCAGTCAGTTTTCAGGTTCACACAATCTTTCAAAGATTATATTTTTTTTTTATTTAAAATCTTTTTCATATCTCTTTCCCCACATATGGGTTTTATGAATATATGAGAAGAATATACGGAGAGTTCCATAATTTCTTATCCGTTTGTCTATGAAAAAGGTAAATAAATCTGAACCTTCAGCATTGAAAGTTTGATATGAACTTGGAAAACTGACCGACTCCTGGTAAGTATGTTTTATTCTATTCTATTCTAGAGTATATACCTTTATTAATATATATAAGTGTGTGTGTTTGTGTATGTATGTGCTATGCATTATTTCTATTGTACATTTAATAATGCTTTATTATTATTATTATTATTACTAATTTAAAAGTATAGTAAATCCTTTTTAATTGGTGGTACTTTGAAGGTTTTAAGGCTCATAGTTTTAAAAATTTAAGGAATCATTCTAACTTCTACAATGAATCTTAGATTTGATATATTTATCATTACATGGCTGGAGATGTTTCTCATATCGTTACAGTAATAATATATTTATTTATTTGTTAACAGACCTAATATAAGATGCACGTGGTGGAAGAAGAAACTGCCTTACGGATGTACAATCATCCTTTTATGAAGACAGTAAATGTCTCGTTAAAGAACTGTGGTTTGTGGAGTGAGTTTCACAAGGAAACTACTGAAATGATCATTACCAAAACTGGAAGGTAAGCTATAATTACATATATTATGATTACGTTAACTTTACAACGAAACTGTTATGATTTGTTTCTTTTTTCTAAATAATTTACTTCAAATTGGATATCGCACATGAAATTAATATGTCTGTTAATATGTATAATATGAACTAACATATTATAATATAAATCATAACACAATTAAAAAACAATATAGGAAATAAAGTATTGAATAAAGGGGAAATAAATAGAATTTTCATTAAATGCCGAGCCTGTGGTAATCTTCAATCAGCATGTTTAAAAAAGGATTTTCTACCAACGTAGCAATTAAGGAGTATATAGACATTCTTGCTATTACTAAATTTTTACAGTCACATGCATTTTCAAGGTTATATTAACAGCGAGATGTTAGTTCTGCTTGCTTCGCAACTGCGAAAAGGGATGGTCATTCAAAAGATCATGTGTTATCGACAAAAACATTCAGAATTAAAGGTAGTTTTTTTTCAATGACAGCTTCAATAAAGGATTAATACTGATAATCAATAATAACTAGCTACACTGACTGCAGGTTAGGCTGGCTAAGATAAATATGCACGTGCTTAGGGCATCAGTGGGAAGGGAAAAACGACAGGTTCATTATCCACGCACTGGTATGAAAGTGTTAAATTTGCGGACAAAATGAAACATACGTATTTGCGGACACAGTATTAAAAGCTGTTTTGGGGCCAGACTAGCTCAGTCCTTAACTTACTCGCCTCTGGGCTGGTAGTCCGGGGTTCGATCCCTACCTGTCTCTCAATTTATTCAAGCGGGAGGTGAATAATCTGAGTACGTCGTCTCTCGAAGAGGATGTTCAGCCGTCGGTTCCGAGCCTGTATGATGTCAGGTACTCGTCAAAGATCCCTACTCGAAATGCTCGAGAGTTAGGCAGAATTTAGGACTCCCAATGTAGAAATCTGTAGAGTCGCCGATTAAACAAAAAGCCGGTAAACGCCTGACGTTATCACCCGCCAGGGGATCGGTTAAACAATAAAAAAAATAAAAAAGAAGAGCTGCTTACACCCATATGAAACCAGCGATCACGTTAGCACAGTCGGAAGAGGTTATGTTCAGTAGACAACCTTGCAAACATATCAGGAAAAATATACCCAATGATACCCAATGTATTAGATGTATATTTAAATACATGCAATACATTTCGTATAACTACATTTTATACAATTCTTGACATACTTGGAAGTTGGATAAAAAGACGAAGACATATGTCTATAGAGAAACAGCAGAGAGATTTTAATTTCTTTCTAACTAATGTACAACTGAAAGGTACTCTCATTGCTGTCAAAAGCTCATTATGCTTACCTAGAAGATTTCCTTCAACAGTCATTGTCCAGATGAGTTTCATCAGCTTCATTCATATGTGAGTCATAAATGAGTAAAACAAAAAAAAATCTAAAACAAGACAATACGTGTACGAGATGACATTTAGAGTGCCTTTCCCAATATAGACATTTACTTTCGTATATTTTTAACATTAACAGTCACAAGTTTTAGCTGAAGCATTTTCTCAGTTGAAGCATATTTAATATCCCATGAACACTATGCAACAAGGCAGACTGGATGCCTTCTCTATTAAGTATTGAGGTAGTATGTATTACGTAACATCATTTTTGAAGATCTGATCAAATAATTTGAGGTTAAAAAAATCTGAGTGCCTACACACATCGTTTCCAGAAGTAAACATAATTTCAAACTCGTTTTGAATTATTTTATGACAATGAGTTTTGGTTTATTTTAATGTGACTGACTATCTTTTGGGTGGAATATCAAGGTCTTTGATGAAAGATTATAAAACTCATAGTTAATCAAATTAAATATTTCATTTTTTTTAATATAACTGTATCCATTGTGCCAGTTACAGGAAACTTGAAATCATTGATCTAGAACAATTTAACATGCTATTATTTTTACTATTCGTATTATATTATTTCACTATTATTATTATTATTAATCTGAGTGCCTGAATCTCATCGGATTGTGCGCACCGTGACCATAGATGTCCTATTGTGCTTCCCTTGTTGTTTCTAAATTTAACTTCAAATTTTAAGTTCTTTAATATATTTTATTAGAATTGCCATAGAAGTATTTGTCACTTCTATTGACTTTAGGTGTAATTTAATAAAAATCTTTAACCTCTTAAACGCGGTTTCGACGCATTCTTCGTATGATATTATTTGCACTTGCATAGTGATAGTTAAGAGAAAAATGTCTGGATGGATATTCTACATATATTTTCGAATCCTTCCTTTGAAGATTTATTATTTTCATTAAAAAATTAAGTTCAGTTTGAAAGAACTATTTCGGGAAAAATTGAACCTAGTTGGTCTAGATCCTTGTCTCTACGTTCTTCTATGCCGCAATTGCATACTCGAAAAAGCTGCTGTGTTGAACAAAAATGCTCCAGGCCACAAAATTTTTTATTGATACCAAACATTTCAACCAGTCCACTTCCTTCTTAATTACTGCGATCAAACGTTTCCGCCTTTTCCAAACTAAGTCCGAATTATTCGTAGAATCCTTGGATATGTAGTAGTTAAGTAGAATGTTTTATACAAAGATTTCAAACTTAAATAACAATATAATTAAGACATACATTATATTTTTATTATTCGTCAAGCATAGATATCCTGTCACTGGTCAGTGTTGTCACAGCTCATCCAATGTTACTACTACTAAAAAATATTTTTAGAACAAATTGTGTTGGTTTGTCTTTGTGATAGGTATGTTGCCCTTATGAAAATGAACCTAAGATTTTTCATGTTACTATTGATAAAACTTTTGTCATTTTTAATGTAATATTACTCATCTAATATCGTAACCTCATGAAATACTCGTAATAGAGAAATATGTACATGTTAGTAGTTTAGGATAGGGGAAAAAATTAGGATATTATGATAGGGGAAAAAAATATTGTTCAAAATCAGATTTTGTCTAGCAAAGTGACTTCTCTACCACACCAAATGACTTTAAAACAATAGGGCACCTCTACACATGGATTTGATACATCAAACGTTGTGGCCTGTATTGTTCTGACGAAGTTCGGGAAACACGCCCACTCCTCACTTATTCACTCATGCACACACACACACACACACACACACACACACACACACACACACACACACACACACACACACACACACACACACACACACACATACACAGAGAGAGAGAGAGAGAGAGAGACATGATCAAAAAACTGATTTTTTCACTATACTTTACTTAGAGTAAAGTAAAATATTTTGACTGGTCTGCACTCAACTTTATTGTAAGTAAACAAAATTTATAACTTGTAAGCAATAAATTTAGCTTAGACTTTATTTTAGCCTGGCTATCATGTAAGCGTATTGTAAAACTCTTTGGGAAAGTATTGTCAAATTCATAGATAATAAATTTAATAACTTCATTTGTTTTAATATGTCTATATCCATGTTATCAACAATAACAAAATTGGAATCATTGTTCGAGGACAACCTGACATGTATTGTTATTATTATTAATAATTATTATTCTTATCAAATTGAAGGCCTAATTTACAAAATATGTTAGAAACATTTAAGAATACGTACGTAGTTTTTTGGGGAAAACTACATTCAGTTTTCTCAAAGTCTTAAAATGAATATAGCACTTTAGGGGAGCAACTTTTTATGACCAATTAATTTAAGCATGCGATATGTCTACGTATTATGCATATATGTTTTAAGAGTTTGTAATATGTTTATTTATTTATGTTTAATTATATCGGTGCACCAGAATGCCACTCACGAAATTTGTAAAGACTTTATCTGTTTTTCTTCTTCAATAACTTTCGGTACTCTGATAATTCGAGATTTTTATATATTCGGGATACTAAATTTTAATGTTTGGGGTTTTAAAATTCAGAATTTTGTTCGGAACCCAAATTGGGTACATGCTCTCGATAAATGATTTATTCATTCATTCATTAGTATTACACGTATAAACACAAAATAACTACAGCCTTTATAAATTGTAAAAATTATATTAATTTAGAAGTGTATATAATTTAATTATATTCCTTACATTGTTAACAAAAAGTGAAAAGGAAACAGAAACTAAGTACCAGATACATATTACGTGGTGTTAAGTTGTGAATATTAATTTCACATAGATATGTGTTATATTTATCTAATAAAAAATAAAATAAAAATAAAAAGCATACAGAATGAACCATCCCTTACTTTATGTTTCTTAAACTGATATAGTTGTATTTTATGTGGCCAGAAAAATTTGTCAATAACTATGGAAGTAGTTTTAGCGTATCGGACTTCATGTGAGATTATGATAGTCGGCTATTAGGAAAGTTTTGGTTTCAATTTTAAACTCTCATTATTGGATGGTACAAAGAGATGGATTAGTTAAAGATTTCTAAAGAATTGTATATTTAAATTAATTATCAATAATTACATTGTAATGAGGAGCGTTTAAAAAAATGTGGGAGCAGTGGTAGACGGGAAGCGTTTTCTTACAGTAATCAGCTGAAGTTGGTGGTTTTTAACTCTGTTAGTGGAACCAGCAGAGAAACCCATTATTGCCGACCTTTCGTCCCCCACAATGGTCCATTTCCTTGCCTTTCCACATCTTACTGCTCAATTTCTCCAGTGAGCTGAGGACAAGATCTACACAAAAACCTGTTGCGACAAAACCCTATCCAGTAAGAATGGCTCAACTCAAATAGAATCATTTAAAGACCTTATTTCAGTTTGTTATTTACAAAGGATAGCCACTCTCAACAGATAAGGCCCGGTTAAACATTCTTTAGAATCTCTTTGGTTGAAATTTTAACATGTACGAGTGAGTCTCCTTTGTTATATTACTTAAATGAAAATGTACGTATTCAGCAATTACCTAAATATATATATTTAACATATTTTACGCCGTAATTTTTATATACTTTAGATACCATAAATACGTTTTGTCGAAATGTATAGCCTGTCATACACGAGTCATTTTTTAGGGTATACTAGATACATTGAGTATACACTAGAAGGACTATTAGGAAATTAGGGACTTAGGAAGAACGTGAGATATATTATTGAACTTTATATTTTCAATCCTTACACTTAATTGTTATTTTCTTAAATAGATGTCTTTAACTATTATTATTATTGAAAAATGGATTGAGAATTGATAAATACTGAAACATGCATACTTATTTAAGGATAAGTGTTTACATATATATTTTTTTATGAGTAATAAATACGAGTAGGTTTTTTTTAACATTTGAGACTAATAAAAAAATTTATTTTTAAATTGATTTTTAAAAAAAATTTACTGCTAAACGGTTAATGTTAGAAATATAACATTTAGTTCAACAAATCGTTCAGTATTTGGACTTATATTTTTCTCTAATTAATGTTTCATTTTTTTATTACTTTATTCCAATCCATTTCTTCAACATGACAGATTATTTCTAAAAGATAGAAGGACAGGACTATAAGCCCAGCAGTTGATTCAAAAATCATTTCATATAAAAGTTGCTCTTTTTGTTGTTTATATAGAGAGGTGGTGTAGTCAGAACATATTCGAATTTATAATAGGGGTGAATGAATTTGCACCCTGGTGGCGTCAGGGTTAGTGGATTTGGATGAGAGAATCATGTTTGTACATATCCTGCAACAGGAGGGTTTTAATCGGTAGGTGCAACTGGTGACCAGTTGTTCTCTAATGGGTGACGCGACAAGAGGCTAATGGGCTAAGGCGCCGAGCGCGCCACTTTGGAGTCCGTCTCCTCGCCGCCCAGTGCCACACCACCCTCTCCAGCTTTTGCCAAACCCCTCTCAAACAGAACAGTCCATTGACCATAGCAATATCAGGGTTTTTTTTTTATTTCCTCCTAGTACATCTCTGCATAACACTTCATTATCTGACAATAATTACTCGTATAACGATAGTTGATCTTCAGTAGGCTTAACTAACAAGGTCAATACTTACTAATTACCTATTTTGATTTTAATTCAAAATAGATGAAAAAAAAGCGGTATTTCGAAAGTTGCATAAAGCATTAATTTAAACAATTAATATTATTTAAAAAAATCTGGAGTCCCTCCACTCAATTTAATTTAACTGAAGGTAAACTCAATGGTCAAATATTAATTAGTGTAATTTGTTCATTACTTGGTTACTTAAAGTGGTCAATATCTGAATGTGGTCATCACACCAATTGTCTTCGTCAAACTGGGGTAAGTTTTCTTACTCCAGATCTAGCATATTCAGATTATCAAAACATACTGTATACTTCAAACTTTGACTAATTACTGTCAAGTCTCACTTGGATACATAAAAAACTGCTTGATGTTTTCAAAATATTCTCTTTGAAGTAGTACTATATTGAATTATTTCTCCCCTTCTCTCTCTCTCTTTTTTTTGTATTATTTCATATTATTTATTTCAATTTTCATCTTTTATGAATTCAAATAATTTCATGAATTTTTCAATGTTTATTGTTACTTTTTAATGTTGTGTATATACATATACTTTTTTGATAAAAATACGATCCGAAACGGATAAATAAAGTTTAATGTAGACAAAGAAACATAGAGAAATTAAAAACATACATTTACAGTCTCTAATTTTTGGTTAGAATATAATATATATATTGTTAAATAAAGCCCCATATTTGGCTTGTATCTGTTTCTTACACAATTTCTCCAGTTTCCGGAATTCCTTCCTCGTCTCTTCATTAAAACTATAAAGCTTATCACCAATATTGCTAGTCGACATGTTTCGAATGTACCACATTCTTCATCAGGACAATAATGAGAAGAATATATATATATGTATATATATGTTCAAATCACAATAAGAAAATGGGAAAACAAGACTAAGATCTTTCAACCATAACAAGCGGTCTTCGTCAGAGTCAAAAACCCAACTAACTCAGTTGGTTTGAGTCTGTGGTAATTCGTATTATTACGATATTACATTCGTATTATCGTGGCATTTGTATAAAGACTCCCTCTTCCCCTCTCCAATCACAAATAAAACTAAATGCTAAAGTTCGTATATGATTGTCTAGAATCTATTTAACTGTTCACCGATGAGCTTAGTAGTTTTGCTTTTTAAAAATATGTCTAACAGTTGAGGCTGAAGGTCCTTCTCTTAATTATGGGACCATAAAATTTCATTGCTCTGAATTTAAAATTCAATGTCAGGTTGAAAGCGTACGAATTCTGATTACAGTTTTTCCTCCCCCTTTCACCAATACAACATAACAGGCCTTATATTTGAAAAACCAAATCAGGTCTCTAGAGGTCTCTAATCCTCTAGTATCGTAGTGAATGTTTGTATTTTATTCTGTGTTTGATCTCTTGTGATTTTATTTTACTTAATTTGTTGATTATTTTTTATAATCAACTATATATGTAAAATCATATTTTACCCATAAACGGTAAAATACTATAGTGCAGATATGCTCTATTATTCTTGGCAATAATGCATCATGGTAAAGCCACTTTTTTGACTAAAATTTGATTTTAGTCAGCTTTTTTATATCAATCAGCTCTTCAGTGTTTTTTGGAATTATTTCTTGGCTGAAAAAAATTTTGCAATAAAATGTAGAAATTTTGACTAATTGATTCAAAAATATTGCCTCTACTATACAGGTCACATCTTTTGAGGAATTAAAAATTATTTAAATTATATCAAAAATAGCACCTTATAAGGTGATGAAATGGAATACTTCTGAGTATTATATGGCCTGAAATAGGCATTATAGTATATTTTATGAATTCAAAAAATATTTTTTAGGCCAAACTTCTAACTATAACAAAAAAGAAATTTTTTGACAAATATCTACCAAAAATTATTATTTAGTCTGGTTATTGCAAAAGGCATTAAAGCTTTAAAAACTAAAAATTTAACTTTGAATAATAGATAACCTTCAAAACTGGTTGGATATGTTAAAATTAGTTGAATAAAGTAAATTTGAAGATCTGTTAAAGAGTTAATATTATGTGTATGAAAATAAAATTTTGGGCAAGAAGAATAAAATAAAAACTATAGTATGAATGTAAATCAACAGAGTATTTTATTATGTTTTCCCGAGTGATGAATGGTTGTGTAGTGGATGTGTAATCAATCTACATATCACACCCTTTAAGAAATCGTAGTATCAGATATGTTGTTGGTTTAAGAACTCCATTGTTTTTGGCTAACATTGAAGCATGAGAAAGGTATTTATTCTTTCTTTATGACAAAAGAGCTACAACTTTTGTACAACACCACAGCTTTCTCAAGGATGCAATTGATGAATGGATAAGGAAGGAAGAAGATAAAAGGTGGCTAGAACGGCTGGGTCTAATTTAGTCTATGAAGCTCATCCCAACTGAACTTTAATTTCTAAAGAAAATAATAAATCTTCAATGATGGATTTTAAAATATAAGCAGAATGTCTAAACAAACATTTTCCTCTTGACTACTACTTATTCAACTGGAATTAAAATCAAACAAACAATGCACACTCTATCAGGAAGAGGTGAAAAACTTTAGAAATGACAAACGAAATCAAAATAGGACAGATATAGCCTCTGTGTGCATGAGTCCGATGGACTCAGACCCTTAGTTCAATAATAATAACATGCCAGATTGTTCTAAATCAATGATTTTACTAGTAAAACAATCATTAGTTTACTATAACTGATTAAATGTTATCACAATTGGAGAAAGGATATCATTAAATTTATTATTACTTTACTATAAGTAAAGTATAGTGATCGTGAAAAAATTTTATCTCGAGATTTTGACGGAATTACATGTTTTGAGGTTGCAGAAGTCGTTTTATGAAGTTTTTTCGATGGTATCTGTGTGTGGGTGGATGGATTTGCTTGTGTAAAATAACCGCATTTACTAATGAAATAGATGTTCATACAAGTCATCACAATTACGCTGTGAACCTTTCGTTTACATTTCCTACTGATAGTGTTCTCATTGTGTTATTTAGTGACAAATCTGTTCTCATCAGCTTGGACACTGGATTGAAGCCATCAACTTATACCAACATCAAAGACTGATAGGAAATAACCCCCCCCTCCCATTCCTATAACAACAGAGCAACGTTATGTATTAAATATCTGAAATATTTTTCCTAGTACACCAATTGAAAATGAAAATTATTGTTTTCTTTCTTTTTTTTTTCTTTGAAATTAGTTTTACTGAAATATCAATTCAAAACTTAATATTTTAGAAATAGCAATTCGAAGCTGCCTTATTTCTAAAATAAACATAATTGTGAACATGAAAGTGTTTATGGTCTGAATGGAGAATTTCATAGTTATAAACATGTTTTGCCTATATTTGATTCGCTAAAGTTGTAAGTTTTTTGAAGCGCTAGTCCTTGAAACTGTTACATTAAAAAAATGCCTTGACTAAAACATGCGTTTCTCAGATTTATTTCAATAATTTTGTTACTTTGGCCTTGACTGTTATTCATGCTTAAGGCATGAATAACATGATCTCACTAAAAAATTGAAGCAACTCAAATAAAGAAGACAACTCTTCACTTTAAGTGGATTCCTTAGAATGATAACAACTTGGCCTTAATAATGTCAAAACAATCGTAGGAAGAAAATATCCATATGAAGTTGAGAGCAAACGTTCAGTATCTCAAGGGTACCTGTGGAACATTCACACCTCTCTTTAGTACGCTGTTAATCCATTTCACACATTCAACGTAGTTTCACAGCTAAATCTTCATCACAATCATCAGACATACAGAAAATAAGAAAAGCTAAAACAAAACATTCAAATTTACCATGTAAAAATGTAAATAAATGTAAAAATTCTTTATATTTTCCTTTTACAAATATTGGAATATATATATATATTTTAAAAACATTCTGAGAAGAAAATTGTTGATCAATCAACCCATTTCCAAATTCACTGCACTAAAAATAAATTCATAAATTAATTTGGTCGACTCAATTTGTTTTAACATTGATTATTAATGGCTTTTGCCCCAGAATATATCTATGAAATAAAATGACCTTTATATTTTATTTATCTATATTTTGCTGTCATTCACAGGTGAGAATCAAAATGAACCAAACTGGAAATAGTTTTCTGTTCGTTTATATATAAGATTTCACAACAAACAACCAGACATTTTTGTCAAATAGAAAAAACCTAAATGAAATATATTAGTCCAATTATACTAAATCATGTGTTCCCAGAATATATGATTATGTAGTCAAAATTCTTAGACAGTTCAAGAACAAGGACCTAAATACAGAGAGGTTGAAACTTTATTATACATATATCATATAATATATATTTAAAAACGCTATCTCTGATTTCATCTTAGTTAACTTTGTTGAATGTTTCTCCAAACTTCGAAACCTTTTCTTCAATTCAAGGTTGTTCAAATTAAAGATTAAATCACCATACTTTTTCGAATTTTTTGACATGTTTTGGTATCATCCTTTAATATTAATTGAAGAAAAGGTTTCGAAGTTTGAAGAAATATTCAATGAAGTTAAGTAAGGTGAAATCTGGCACTGAAACATGTTAAATACAAATTCGAAAAAGTATAGTGATTTAATCTTCAATTTGAACAACCTTGAATTGAAGAAAAGGTTTCGAAGTTTGGAGAAACATTCAACAAAGTTAACTAAGGTAAAATCAGACATAGCGTTTTTAAATATATGTATTCAAGAAGGACTGCTTCCAACTTTTACAAATATTGGAAATATATATATATATATATATATTATTAAAGTAGACGGCAGCTTCTGCATTCACGACCTTTTGCTGGTGTTTTCTAGTTTCCTAACTAGTTTTCTTTGGTAGGGAGTGATTTCATGAAGGAGTTTACAAGAGAATCTGCTGCCAATATACTATGTTTACAAGAGAATCTGCTGCCAATATACACTAATATATATATATATATTTCAAAATAAATACATAAATGCTTCTTAGAAAAATAGAATATAAAAAAATATGAAAGAGTATATAAGACTGTTAAGCTATTTGTGGAACTTATAAATGAATTAGTGACGGGCTAAAATGAACGACTGTGGTGGTCGGCAGATAGTGTTTACAGTGGCAAGGTGTTGAGCAGGGCAAGGTGGGAGCGAGTCCTGTAGGCTATATGAATAATGAGCCCTGCGTCGTCCGTGGCCAGACACGGGCTGGCATTCAATCTGGCGCCACAACCACCTCCATTCACCAGCTCATCGCAGTCTCAACCTCTCTCTTCCACCCCTTACCAATATCCTATTTATATTTCCATCAGAAACTGTTTAACCGCTTTTCTTAGAGTAAAAGTCTCAATAAAAGAAAAAAATAGTATTACTTAGTTAATTTAAACCTTTCGTTTAGATGAGACTTTTATATTACCCTGTGATACAATATGTAAAAAATATTATGTGTATCTATACTAGCTTTTCAGCATATATAAGATTTCACAATAAACTAGTAAATAAAAACCAACGACTAAAACAGAGAAAAAATGCAGAAATGGTTTGTTCTGTTCTTTATTCTATATAGTTCAGTTTTTTGAAGTCTAGTTAAACGGGTCAGTTTTTATCAATCAGGTTGAAACTACTGAAACAGGGCATCTGATATGGTATTGAGAAGGATGGAGGCAAGAGAGACCATTTCAGATTTCCTCCTATAGCGTTTTTGAAGCCTATATATATATATATAAGAAATGGGAAAACAAGACTAAGATCTTTCAACCGTAACAAGCGGTCTTCGTCAGAGTCAAAAACCTAACTGAAAACCCAGTTGGGTTTTTGACTCTGACGAAGACCGCTTGTTATGGTTGAAAGACCTTAGTCTTGTTTTCCGATTTCTTATTGTGGTTGATCATTGATTGTTATTTCACGTGTTATGTGAAATCTTTATATTTATATATATATATATTTGTAAAATTGGGCCACAAATCTTTCTGAGGTATATTAAATTAAAATTTACAGCAGCTTCTGCATTAATTTCTGCTAACTTTTCTGTTGATTACCTTCAACTTTCTTGCTATTTTCTGTTGAGTTTGTTTGAGTTCCTCCTGACTCTACTATAACTAAAACTCTAAAACGAGCTTTCAACCACCATTAGTTATCTTCAAGTTAACACAAGTTATCTGTAGCTTATAAATATAAAGGAAAAGAGATCAATATGAGTAAGTACGAGAGATATGAAAAGGTAGGTTCTAGCCGGGTTGCAATAGTTGCTTGATTTGCCCCAATGGTGTACTATCATGGGATGTGAACTCCTCTCAACCACTGTTGTTACTACTATACTCACCTCTCTAACAATTTTAAAACTATTGTGAAAGATTCTATAACTACAAATAACATTAAGTTCTGTATTTTGGATATTTAAACCAGGATTTATTTCTTTTATGTAAGTAGAATAGTTGATCTACTGATATCATTATTATAATGTAGTACCGTGGTTTCTTCCACCAGCATTTCGCTAAAGAGTTTGAGTCTGTGAGCTTCCTCCGCATTTTTTTCGGTGCTGTTGTAAAAAGATGGATAGTCAAACATTTCGAGAACTTGGTTGGAGTCATCCCAGTGGACCTGAAATTCAGAGTTACGCAAATATCTATTCTGTAGGAATACTAATACACTAAATAACCGCATTGAAGTTCCAAGGTGTCGACATTCGGTTAGAAATGATTAAATCTCTAGCAGTTTTATTCTTATGATAAATTGTGAGCTATAATCTGTGGACTTCATTAGTTGTTACCACATTATTATTAATTAAATTTCAAAATGCTCCTTTGTCTTGTCTATATTCGCTACTCATGTAAATACGATAGAAGAGGGTAAACACAACAATAGCAGGAGACTCTCCTTTACCATAATCACATTTGTCGAGAAATACTTCTTTGGAAACTTCATAGTTAGAATATTTGTTATTAATTAGAGCCTACCTAATTAATTATTAATTAGGACTTGATCTATATTCCGGGAAATCACCACAAAAAGAAGTAAAAGAAATAAAAAAGTTTTTAACAGATTTAGATGTTACCCTCTTTTCAAAAGAACTGAACAGTTCTCATGAACGTACTATTTCTTTTACTACTCTTAGTGGTGATTTCCTCTCTATATATAGAAAATTATTGTTTATCAGGACTCGTTCAGTTCTTCAGATTCAAATTAACCTCTCATTGCTAACGTTTCGGTTTTTATTTAAAAGCTTTTTCATAGGCCTACAAAAGTGAGGAAATATAAGAAATAATTCAATCATTCAAAAATGAAACATGCATAAAAAGCGCAATTAGTTATAAATATGAAATTACAAAAATTTTGACAATAGGTTAGTGAGAGAACTTACAGAAGTAAAGTAAGTAAGTAAATTTCATCTGTTTTGTAGGCCTATGAAAAAGTTTTAAATAAAAACCGAAACGTTGACAATGAGAGTTTAATTTGAACTTGAAGAACTGACCTGTAGGGCTGTTCTGAATGGTTAGAGATTAGTTTACCGTTGACTATTATTCTTTTTTTATTATCATCCTTTTATTTTTATCATACATTATTATTTTTACAACTTTATTCCAATTATCCTTATTATTTAAGTATCTATTATTCATATTCCTGGATTTTATTTTGTTTCAGCTATTTTCTTCTTATTTTCTTCATTATTATCTGTTAAGTTTTTATTATTTATATTTCCTAATTTTCTTCATTTTCACTTTCTATTCCTTAGCTTATTCTTAGTTAATTTCTGTTGCCTCACTTGAACCAGGCATGCGTGTGATAACACTGTTAGTCTCCAACCGTCGCTTCACAAGTGCGCTTGGTGTCCCTTTCTCAACTCTCCTGATGACGGTTCAACCGAAAATTAGAGACAGTAAGTGTGTAAGTTCCTTAGTTCCTTAGTTCTGTGTGTGTGATTCATCGTAAAACGTATATATATATATTGTGTTGAACTGAATTGCCTTAATCAAACATACCTTTCTTTTGAGCAGTTTTTCATATTTTCTTGATAATTTCAAATCGTCTTGATTTAGTTGGTGAATTATTTGAGCAAAACATGTCAAATGTTAATCATTAAATATTGATGGCCAACCAGAGTTTTGCTCAAATAATTCACCAACTAAATCAAGACGATTTGAAATTATCAAGAAAATATGAAAAACTGCTCAAAAGAAAGGTATGATTGATTAACGCAATTCAGTTCAACACAATTTGTATAAAAGAAGGTCTGCTCCCTATTTATACTAATATATATATATATATATATATATATACACTTTAACACATAGAAAAGAACACAGAAAGACACTACAGAACTCACTTCGATATTTCGACATCCGTCGTCGTCATCGGGAAGAAGTGCGAAGTACTCGCGTTGAGAAGCAAACTGCTACTGGCCTCCAGAGTAACTCGTGGAACCACCGCAATGCTGCTCCCCAGCGGAGGAGAGGAAAAATAGAAATCCTTCCAATATTTATTTAGAAAACAAGATAAAAAATATATAAAATACGAAATAATAATAATAAAAAATAAATAATAATAATAAAATAATAATAATAATAAAATAATAATAATAATAATAGTAATAATAATAATAATAATAATAATAAAATAAAAAATAATTAACGGTACAGGTTGAGACCAGGAGGAGAACGAGCCCCAAGGAGGCATATGAATGCCTCTTCGGAAGCTCTAAGGGTGACATGGGAATTAGACTCGGGGATTTGTTTGAGGATTTGTACCCTGAAACAATCATTGAAAGGGAGGTCATGGGAATTAGCATGGATAGCTATGGGTAGGTCTCTGCGCTGACCAACGGACGCCCTGTGATTGTTCATACGCAGGCTCAGCTTGGTTGAAGCCAAGCCAACGTAAAAAGCATCACATCGAGTACACTCCAAACGGTAAACGCAGTTACAGGAAGTGCAAGATGTATCAGAAGGAACAGGATAGGAGTCGTTACTGAGAGGGGAAGTAAAGTAAGGACTGGAGTTAATTAGGGGACAGGTTTGGCAGTTACGGCGTTCACATCGCTTCATCCCTCTGCTAGCACAGGGGCTGTTGGAAATATGGGAAAAAATGGAATTAAGAATCCATTCTTAATATATATATATATATATAGACAAATCGTAGACATTAGAAGAGGAGACGTCATCTACTTGGGGAGTGAAACTACTGTGAAGAATCCCTTCACCATAGTAGCAGTGCCAGTGCTGCCGATATTTGCATGCGAAGGGGGGAGTGGGGAGGGAAGGAATAAATAATAAAAGAGCTAAAATTGAAAAATAATACATTTAAATATAAAACAAATAATAAAAAATAGCGAATAAGTAAATTCATAGTTTTATGTAATTATGATTACAAGGAAAAAACCTATTGGTAAAGATTGAGTCCGGGAGAAAATCTATAGCCAAAGAGGTAAATATGTTCCTTCTCTGAAATTCTTAAAGTGACATTAGAGTTAGAGCTGGGGATCACATTAAAGATTTGAACACAGAAACAACTAAGACTGCACCTCAAGCGGATCACATCTTGCCTCCTGATGTTGATGCTTTATCAAAATATTGATGCGAATAGTCTCAGTTATTTCTATGCGTTTCTTTCTGTGAAATTGATGTCGTCCTTACTCATGGATGACACAGGGATAACTTACCACTCTATATGTCAACGATCGTCGTCATGAGGAGTATAGTAACAGTAATGAACTATATATATATATATATATATATATAAACTTTTTAAACCACTGTAAGAAAATAAATAATATAAATAAGGTCATTCAACCAAAAAAACTGGTCTTCGTCAGAGTCTCAATCAAACTTAAACAAGTAAAACAGTGCATTTGGTATTGTATTGAACAAGGAAGGTGGCAAAAGAGACCATTTCTAGTTCCCTGGTTATAATGAATAAATAGACCGAATGTTAAATGAAAACTATATGTCATATAAACGCATGTAAAAATGTAAAAAATATTGCTTACAAAATGTAAATGTATTTGCAGACATATATATTATTTACGTACTATTTTATTTTTTTTTTAAGTTTGTTATATATGTTTATAAGGTGTACAATCTTTTAGTCACGTTGATCTTTTGGCGCTCGTTTCGGATTATTTTAAGGTAAAGGCAATAAAACATATTGTATCCATCTTATTATAACAGGCTTCTTTAATAATTATTGTTTCATTATTTGCTAATAAGTAAATATTTTCATAAGTTCATATTTTCTTCGTCCATAACATTTTAATTTTTTAGGTTGCTATAAATATAAAATTTATTTTATAATAAACTTCTATAATGATATGACTATTCATATAATTGAATAAATAATATATTCTTGAAATTACTTTACATTGTCTGTAGGTAAGATAAGTCTTTTCCGCTCAAACATTAAATTTAACATCAATACAATAATAATAATGACTTGTAAAAGCAATTATGACAAATTAGTATTTGTAAAAAATGTTCACTCTTTAATAAATTAAAAAATAAATTTAAAATTTTAGTTGCAAATTATTATATACTTTGTATATATATATATAAAAAGATTTCACATAAACACGTGAAACAACAATCAATGATCAAACCACAATATTGTGGTTTGATCATTGTATATATATATATATATATATATATATATATATATATATTCATTTAATATATATATATACTTCAAAGTTTTAAGTTTTGGTGAATTTGTTATTACAAGTATTTGTTGTTTACCATTTCAAATTAATGATAAAATTATATCAACTACAACTACAGTTTTAACAGTATTGTTGTGTTAAAACACAGAGCTGGACACCTCATAGGATAAATCATTTAGAAGATATGATTAAATACAAAAAGAAAATCTGGTAGGAACACTTAAGTTACAAACGTTATGGCTATGACAACCAAGTGCAAATACAGTTGAAGTACGATTTGAGACTGAAAGTATCGGATATCGACATGATTTAAAGAGCAAAAACTTAATCAGCTTTTAAATATCTGGCTGTATAAAGTATATGTTCACTTCTTTTTATGCTATTTGCTGTGACTTTTATTGTCCCAATTTGATAACAAGAACTCTACAGGTATATCAATGCGTATCCGCGTTCGAAATTTAACAAGTTAGAAAGGCCAATAAACCTCAAATAGAATTTTATTTTCCTTATACTATGACGAAAAAGAAATACTTTTTTTGAGTGTCTGGAATGTTTTATAAGTTTATTTTATTTTCATATAAATATGGCTATATGATAATTTAGCATTATTTTTAAAAAAAAACACCATCATAGACCACAAATAACTGCCCTAGTTATCTGTAACACGTAAATCTTTCTTATTAGTCCAATTATTTTCTAAGTCTGGTGTAATTGCCTTAATCATTTATTGACAAAATAATAATTTGGAGATGGTTAGTTGCAATGTAGATTGACTACATATGGAGTATGGAGGAGACGGCTGGAGGTTGCGCGACACGTACCTGCAGGGATGGGCCGGGTTGTGTGGGCCCTTCCTGCCAAGGCGCCTCTTCCAATTAGTGGCGTCTCCTAGCCGGCTAATTAATTTGTGACGGCCACTAGCCCTGTCAGCACACTGTCCATTATGCCACTCTACTCCTAGCAGCCAGCATTGACTTTAACAACAACAGATAAAACAATTTTTTTTGTTCATAATTTGATAAAAACTAATGCGGTTTCGTTTTTTTTTTGTTTTTTTTTTGCTTAAATTGCTAGAACAATGTTTAAGTATTAAACAAAACATATAATACTTGTTTCTGAAAAACGGAACAATATTTAACTTTGAAAAATTAAAGTCAGATCCAAAACTTTTTTTTTTACTGGTAATATATGTAGATACATTTTACAACCACCACATTAAAATTTAAATCAACGCATAAACCACGTTCGAACATTTAAAGCGAACTTATGTTGTTTCGATAAGAAAAAAAAACTATTTGAGACTACTATGGTTACAAATACTAGTCGCCGTACGTTAGTTTCTCATTAAGTGGTTTATGCATAAGATGTAGTCAAAGTACGGAGGAAAATAACTTCAGACATACAATCTTGTGCCCCTACAATTTCTTTGCGAGGATTTAACTTTATTTCCCTGTTGTTAATGCTACTCAATCCTACATATAGTGATCTTAAAGTACTTAAACAAAAAAAAATGTAAACTATTTGGCGCAGTAATCTTGAACCTTTCAAACTAACACCTTCACAAAACACATATCAATAATTTTGTGAATGTTTTTAGCTATCGTTACACTTCGTTGTTAGAAAATAATTTTTAATGATTCACTTCTAAAGAACCCCATCTATTGGATGTAAATGTTGTTATTCTGAAGTAATAACTAGATTTACAGCTGTGAGTCTACTTTTAGATATGAACACTCTAAGCTAAATATTTCTCACTGGATTATTCTATACTGAAATCTCAATGATTACTAATTGACCTTTTCACATTACTTAAATTTGTTCCATGTATGAAATACTAAATTCCCACTTGTATTTTCCTTTATTATAGAGTTGATTATCCATGTTTGTATATAAAAAGATTTCACATAAACACGTGAAATAACAATCAATGATCAAACCACAGTAAGAAAATGGGAAAACAAGACTAAGATCTTTCAACCGTAACAAGCGGTCTTCGTCAGAGTCAAAAACCCAACTCCGAGTCAAAAACACGTGAGTTGGGTTTTTGACTCTGACGAAGACCGCTTGTTACGGTTGGAAGATCTTAGTCTTGTTTTCTCATTTTCTTATTGTGGTTTGATCATTGATGTTTCTATATGTAAGTACATCATTTTCGTCGACCAAATTGAGGAAGTCTATGTTTAAATTCAGCAGAATATTGCAGCTGTTGGTACACGTTCTTGGGTAGAGACATTACATCGTTTTTTACAGTATTGTACCCATTCAGTTAATTATAACAATAATTAAATTATTTTAGTTATGTATGAGATAAATGGCTATATGTTTGAAATATAAGTATGCTATATGATGATTTTTTAATTATGCAGTAAAAATTCATTTTAAACCAATACATTTAAAGAATTTTATGTCTTCTTAACATACATGTGTTCTTTTTTAGTCGTCTGTCTAAAGTATATTAATGATGATAAAAATATATTGTGACAGATTTATGGATTTACTGGTTTCGGGGTCCACTGAACCGATATTTTATGATGTTTCCTGCGTGTAAAAAGGTGGATGCTATTGTTAATGTTTATGTCGAACCGTTGAACAATTGTAGTCGAAGTCATTTAAACATTACGGAGAAAAGTTCTAGGAAACTTAGACAGCAAACCACAGTAATTGTTTCAATCTGTATTCTACTTTAATTTATTCTAAGGGAGTCTTCATCTTTGGTTCGTCTCCTGTTAGTGTGGTCTCAACTGAAATTTAAATGGTTAAGTTGTTCGAATTACCACAGACTCAAACCAACTGAGTTAGTTGGGTTTTTGACTCTAACAAAGACTGCTTCTTATGGTTCAAAGATCTTGGTCTTTTTTCCCATTTCATATTGTGGTTCGATCATTGATTGTTATTTTACGTGTTTATGTGAAATCTTGATATATATATATTTGTATAAACTGGCAGCAGGTCTTCATCTAAGCATGTATTGTTAAACAGCAGAGCAAATTATGCTTCACGATTTTTTTCAGCAATTGTTCTTTTTTTCTAATCACCTTTCTATGCTGCAAAAGCAATGAAGATAATAAATTTCCCAGGGACATACTGGAGGCAATAATACAGTCCAATAACCAATAACATATATTAAGGACTAACCATTACTAAATTATAGAAGATTATAGAAGAATATATATATATATATATATATATAATTAAAGTTGGCAGCAGCTTCTGCGTTGACCAATTTCTTACTGATATTCTCTAGTTTCCTAACTAGTTGTCGGTAACTTTCGGGTATTTTCCAAAGGAGTTCTGCTAACGACATGAAAGGAAAGAAGTTGAACACTAAACACTTTAACACTTTAAACTAAAACTATAATTTGAAACTTAATCTAAAACACAAGCTTTCGGCTCACATTAGCCACCATCAGGTAAAAACGAAAATATTAAACAAGGCAAAAGGTACAGTACTAAGGGCAGTTAACGACTAACTATTATAGAATTAACTGCCCTTAGTACTGTACCTTTTGCCTTGTTTAATATTTTCGTTTTTACCTGATGGTGGCTAATGTGAGCCGAAAGCTTGTGTTTTAGATTAAGTTTCAAATTATAGTTTTAGTTTAAAGTGTTAAAGTGTTTAGTGTTCAACTTCTTTCCTTTCATGTCGTTAGCAGAACTCCTTTGGAAAATACCCGAAAGTTACCGACAACTAGTTAGGAAACTAGAGAATATCAGTAAGAAATTGGTCAACGCAGAAGCTGCTGCCAACTTTAATTATACCTGTTTAAGAGAAGACCTGCTGCCTTCATACACTAATATATATATATATATATATATATATATATATATATGTGACAAATCAGATGAATTTTATTAAGATCTGTTAAATGATGAGACTTTTAGAGTGACTACAAGATGGTGTATACATAAACACTCAGTCCCACACATATCCAGATGACAAAAAGAAAGTATCAAAAATTGATTCTGGGACCTGAGAATGTGTAAATTTGTTAAAATCTCGAAGTGTTATTGATCCATTGTACCTTATTCAAGATAATCAACCCACGGTATATCTTGTGATTTATATCATAAACACCAATGCAAATGTTTAAAACTTTTTTCGAACAAAAAACATATCTACGTTTTTATCTGTGTCGTCAGTATATTTCCAGACGTACTCGTATCCTGAACTATTTTATGGACACTATTAGAAACATGATTAGGTGATACTGGATTTATAAAATGGTTGAATGAAATTTGGCTGTACGATTAGGGTGCGGATAGTTACTGCAAAGGTGGTCTTTGGTCGGGGGCTTGTAGAGCGTGTTTGTTTACGCAGAGATGGCGTCCGTTCCTGGCGCCAACGGAGCTCTCTTCTCACTCCTTCCCTCTCCACGCTTCACAATTTATTGCTCTCCGGCTCCGTTTGAACAAACCGGCCGTCTACCCCCTCCATCAACAAATGACACCATAAAACTCACTATCTTTCTAAATCGACTGCCTCTCTTAATGTCTTCGCTACCTTACCAAAATTTCAAACAAAAACTCTTTTATTGATAAAGAAGATTCTTATTGTAGAAGGCCATGTGCCTTTTTTTTAGTGGAGACATCCTTTTAGTGACTTCTGTTTTGAAATGGCTTCCCTACTAACCTAGGACAGGATGCCCCATCAGTCTGCCACACTGATGACCTTTGGTAAAATACACTCGAACCACTTCTCCCAAAGATGCCCTGAAAAGTAGAAACTGAATTATTATCTTTGATTCCCCGCTCACCTCTGTTATAGTATGTGGTGGTCTCAACTGCTTTTATTTTAATTGATAGAAAATTAACCCTTTACAGCTGTCTTCTATTAATATTAGCACAGCAAACCATTCCAAGTCAATAGAATATTTATTTAAATCGCGCTGTGTATTTTGATAAGATACTTTATTAAATTTGAAGCTTAGTTTTAAAGTTTCTTAATCATCAGTCCTTCATTCTGAATCACTAATCATCATCATAAATGTTAACTACAAGATTTTATTTTGGAGTTCACTAATGTTAACTTTGCAGCATTACATTTTGTTTGCAGCTTTCTTCTTCCTTTTTGAATGATTTATCAGTGTTTAAAGATAAATACTTATGTTCTGAATGAATGGTAGTTCTTCTAAACTTTATTTTTGCTGAATCTATTTTATTTCTATTAACAGAAAATTAATCAATTTATTTAATAAATTTTTGTTAATCTATTAATGAAGTTGTACAATTAGTAATTATTATCTTTATTTTTGGTTTGGATCTTATTTTGGAAAAAATAATGAAATTTGCAAGTACATTCAAACAGTAACCGTTACTTTTAGTAGCCGAGAGAACCCATGGAGGCTGACAATGGTTAAGAGTGGGGAGTTATCAGGCAAGCGGAAAACTTTTTGAAGAGATGCTGACCATTCTTAGCCTGATATAGCTTAACTTTGGGTTCATCTCCGTTGATGACTCCGGGGTTAACACCCTCCTAAGTTCACTGCCTCCTTAAAATCTTCATAATCCCCGTACAGTCATTGACTACACGTAACATACAATCCCATATCTCTCCAAGGGGCTCTAATCAAGATAAAACTTATCTTCGAAAGTGTAGAAACTTACATTACTCATAAATAACGCCATCATGAGATGGTTGATAACATTGTTGACGTTCAGCCAGTGAATTCAATCTTCCTTATCTTTTCCCTGCTTATGAAAGTTGTGAAAAAAACTATAGAATATAGGTGTCATTATTTATTTTATGTGTCTCTTTATTTATATTAGAATTTTGAATGTAATTCGGGATTGATTTCACTTTTTTATAAAAGTATATATATATATATATATATATATATATATATATATATAATAACAGAGAATTAAAATTACTACTTAAAACACAAAAAAGATACTAATACTCACGATTCTCGATATTTTGGCTTTCTTGCCGTCTTCAGGAGAGGAGAAGAAGAAATGGAAAAAGAAACACAAGAGTGGAGACTTGAAAGAACTTATTGACAGATATAAAGTCATCGTTCGGTGTATTTAATAAATATATTATATTTTAGTCAAATTAATAATAATTTCACCTTAATTATTTTTTTTACTTGCATTCCGATTCTATAGGAAGGGTCATTGACCCACTCCCTCCTCGTGGGTGGTCACCCACTCTGAGGTTCAAGGTGTGACACAATAAAAACTTTTGAAAAACTTATCATAATTTTAATAAAGGGAAACAAAAACGTATTTTTACTCGAGACACCTAAGGTAATGCCCGAGGGGAACAAATTAATTAATTAATTTTTAAGATGATTTATAATAATGTCTCTTGAAATTTCTAGAAATTTTTTGTTTTTTTGTTACTGTTTTCCACAAACAATAAAATTTCTTTAAATTCTTCATAAAAAACAAACTTATTTATTATTTTTACTCACATTTTTAAATTTTTAACACTTTTATTCAATTATAATCAATTCTAATTATTTATTTTTAATCTACTTCAAATTAAAAATGTTGGGAATATTCTGAAACTGCATATTGCTGGGGGAAATTCTTGATGTTTCGGCTGCCTTTTTCATGAGTATACAAGCAAAGTGTTAAAAAAAACATTATTTCGTCATTATTTTATTTTTGTGCAACTTTTCCACCATGGATTGTTTTCTTAGAAGAAAAAAAACTTAGTGACAAATGTAAATCTAGAAATGATCAATCATCAATCTCTGGGGTTAAAAACATAAAAGTTCACGTTAATAGAGAATAGTGTGGAAGTTATTTGAAGCTTGGATTTTTTTGGCATGGTGATGTCAATAAACCTAGCCTACATTTATGTGTAGTGTGCGGAGAGAGACTGTCAAATGAATCAATGGTACCAAATAAATTATAAAGGCATTTTATTTCTAAACATCCATCTCTGCAAGGTAATGAGGTGAGTTATTATAAAAACTGGTAAATTAGTAATCGAAACAGTGAACTGTTTTCAGAAAAATTGATAACAGTATCAGAATGGGTTCAGCTAGCGTTATATATAGTGACGTAAATAATAGCATTAAAGTCTAAATCGCACACTTGCACTGAATCTTGTAAAAGATAGTTAACTTTATGTTTAATGAAGGCACTAAACTAGAATTGTAGGGAAATTTCTCTGCCTAAACATCAAGGAATTCTAAAATTGTCAGAAAATATTGAACATAATGTTCAGAAAAAAAAATTTGTTTAACAATTGACTAATCAACCAGAAATTATGTGGCTCGAGTCACTTGGTTTCATTGTTCGTTTTATGTTTATTGATGAAGTGATCAATCAGCTTTTGTATTGTAAAGCTATGTCTACAACTACAAGAGATCAACAAATGTTGATGCCTTAAACGGTTATATTAAAGGTTTGTATCCCTTGCAGAAAAAAGGAAACGCAAACCTTATTCCTACACATTGCTTTGGACATAGAGAGGTTCTCTTTTCAATAATATTGCAAAAAGATTTAAAACTTGTAGTTACACTAGTTAATTGAAACAGTTAACTATATTAAAAGTATGCCATTAAAATCAAGATTATTTGAACAACTATATAAAGAAAGGGACTCTCAGCAAGTTAGATCATAAATGCATACCAATGTGCGATGGTTATCGAAAAGCAAAAGGTTATATTCAGCCTTCATGAATTACACAAAGAATTAACATTATTTTTCCACTAAGACTTATAAATTTGTTTATCGAGAATAAATTTCATAATCGACTATGAATTTTGAGATTTTCTTCAACTTCAATTGTATTAAAAGAAATTTAATCTGAATATGTTGCTATCCGTTTTTTTTTCATACGTTTTACCAGTTTTAACTTTTCAGATATAGGCGTAAAAAAATCAAAAACCATGGAGGTGACATAAAGTGAAATTTGTTGATAATCATTTGAGTTTTAGTTTTACTTTAATGTACCCATCGTGTAGGCGTAATGTTAAACTTTCTGGTAAAACCAAACTCATATGCCATCAATTTAATGATTTCATTCATTTCATTGTGATTATACCCTTCCTCATTTCTCTCTACTCCCCTGCCTCCAAGTACTCACATGTGAGTTAACTTATATTCACAGTTTTATTAATAATTTCTGACCCATCAGAAAAGAGTCTTTTCTAAATATCATGAATCTTCTAATTCAAGTAATTATTCCGTATCACTTTATACCCCCCCCCCCCCCCCCCCAAATATAAATTACCTCAATGAGTAGCATTGAATCTAGCAACACATTAGCTAAATTATTAATAGTTCGTTCTATTATATTGTTAGCAATTTTTCTCCCATAGACGGATTCATTTCGTACAAGTCTCAAAAACTGAACATTTTCTTATTCTTGATAAAAATATCTAAGGGAAGGGAGATGTTTAACAACTTTTCCAAACCGAAGTTGAAACAGCTGCTGTTATCATTAGACAGGCTTGTCATTACAGTCCATTAAGGCTAATTTGAGAACCTTTTTTAATTTTATAACCGATGCATATGATACTATTTGTTTTATAACAGCAGTAATAGCAACTTTGCAGAAACAAAAATGCAGTTTTCAAGTTAATACTCCATGTTCTACCAAATAATCAATTACAACAGAATATTACTTTTGTGATCTCAGACAATGTATGTGCTACATGGCTTTTCCCGTTTAGGCATTCGTCTCCAACGTTTTTGCATGTCTCTAAAAGTTTTATTTTACTATTTTCAAATAAAAAATTCTTGAGACTTACTTCCTTTTTTCTTAAAGATGGTATAAGGTCTGTTTTAACTGGATTTATATCCAGTTAAATACTGGATATCAATCCCGTTGAATACTGGTTATCAAAATTATCAAACTCGAATGCAATACATTCATTAATCTATATTTAATATAACGGATAAATAAAAGTAAAAAGTTTTATTTTTACAGCTTTTTGAGCACTATCGTTTATTTACTATTGATTTAATTTAATATTTCTATGCGAAAAAAATGTGGTTTTTATTTATTCTTATGTTTTCACTCTAAAAATACTCAAATTAGCAATATAATTTTTTTTTTATTTTAATCGTTCATTATGCTTCAACATGTGTAATATCGATAGTACTACTGCGGATGAGGAGAGGAGCTTCGTGGGAGGTGACAAATTGGCAGGACTACAGAACTGGCCTCCGGTGAGGCAGGCTAACAATCGTAAATTATCCTGACCTCCAATAATTGGTCTGAAGGCCGTGTTTTTGCCCTGTAAGCCTAACACCACCTTTAAACCTCACTACCTTGTTAAAGATTTTATCTTTTCACTGTCATCAGTTGTCCTAACAACTGGGTATTCCACTTAATATCAGTCTGTATTCCATTCGTAATATAAATATCATATTTACTGTACTTTAATGTTGCCTGTGCTGGTACTTTTATGATTATGAATAACAACAATTTAAATTCCTATTTGTTTATTTCAGAAGAATGTTTCCGAGTTTACGAATAAGCGTAACCGGCATGGAACATACAGCACGCTATTTCGTCATGCTAGAAGTTGCTCTTTGCTCATCTATGCGTTTTAAATTTGGCGGAGGTGGCTGTTCTCCGGGCGAATGGTCTGTTGTAGGATCGGCAGAACCCCAAGCACCCGTCTCCTCTAGACTTTACATACACCCAGATTCTCCTGCTTTTGGCTCTTCTTGGATGAACCAGGATATTCTCTTTCACAGAGTGAAACTTACCAACAATACGCTTGACAGAAATGGCAACGTATGTATGAGGGTTTATTTATTTATTTATTTATTTTGTAGGCTTAAAGTTTGTGTCGTAGTTATTGTGCTATTCTTAATAATATGAAATCTAAAGTCATTATATTATCTACAAATATCATTCGGACTGAATATTCAATTTTAAAATTGAACGTAATTTATATAAAAACTAAACCGAAACTTAAAGTGGAAATATAAAAGTAAGGAAATCAAAGTCCGATATGCTCATATGTTATTGACCATTCCTGATTTTAAGAGGTATTAAAAACATATGACAATTATAAATATTCTTTATATGAAATAAAGATGATATATTAAAAATAAAAATAATACATAGAAAAATACAAAGAACACTCATTTATTTGCATGAACATTTACTTGTCTTCTTAAACTGCCAAAAGTAGAATTACAGCACAATTGTTTATTGATTATCTATATGTTTCATCCATGTTTATATGTAAATACAATAACACAGAGAGAACAAAGAAAATCATCCACAAAACCCACTTCTACATTTCTAAATTTGCCGTCATCAGGAAAAAAGTTCACAGCTTCAAAGAATGTTGACAGTTTTCAGCTAATTAGATTGAAAACTGTCGAGTAGAACACTTTCTCTCCTGATGGCTACGAATATTAAAATATAGAAGTGAGTTTTATTGATAATTCCCCTGTGTAATTATTTCTCTACGTAATCGATCATTAACCTAACAACTCATTTTAAATTTTATTTCAATGAGATATATATATATATAAAATATATCATTAAAATTAACCGCGTCTCGGCATTCACGATCTTAAGACTGAGAGATTCGATCCTACGAACTAACCTCCTGCTAACAGGGTTCAACTGGAAAAGGAGTTGGCCAAGTGACATGTTAAATTAAAATCGGTGACTCATGCCTAGTCATTGCTATTAATAGATTAAAAGGATTAGTACAAGTTAATATAAAGAGAAGGTCAAAGGTCAATAAAGAACAAGAAACAAGCGGTTAGAATAAAAGAGTTGAAGGGTCAACAGTATAACTGGACTAATAGGTAATAAATAGAGATTAAGAATATTACCTGTTTAAAAGAGGATCTGCTGCCTATTTATACCAATATATATATATATATATATATAAACTAAATTCACAGAAAAGAAACACATTCAAGAGATGGCAAAAACTGACTACCATATTTCGACTGCTTCGTCATCAGGTAGAAAGATGTGAGTCACTCCGAGGACAAGCGAGGACTGAAGTTTCTCTCATACAAGGGGTGCTCAATATGTGTTATCAACTTACGAATGGAAGAGAGACAAGAAAAAATAAAATAAATAATAACAAAAATACATCATTACACAAAAATAAATAGTGATTTTTTTTTAAAAGAAGGTAAATATTAATAATTAATAAATAAGTAAAAATAAAAATAATTAACTACTGATATTAAGCTTAGGAGCAGATCTATTTCCTAGGAGACAAATAAGTGCTTTTTATAAAGCCCTCAAGGTTAGGCTAGGTTAGGTTGCAGTGGCAGTTCCACAAGGGAACACACGTAGGCCAAGCATTGGCCCTTTGTGATACCACACAATTAAGATTGATTCTACAGTGGGAGTACTAAATTTTACCTAACTCAAATGTATTTAGAGTAGGGATCTTTAACGAGTACCTGACATCGTACAGGCTCGGGACCGACGGTTTAACGTCCTTCTCCGAGGGACGACGCGCTCAGATTTATTCACCTCCCACGTGAATAAATCGAGGGCCAGGTGAGGATCGAACCCCGGTCCTATCAGTTCAGAGGCGAGCACGTAACCACTGAGCTAGCCTGGCCCCTATAAAGCCCTCAAAGTGACATTAGGTTCGGAATCAGGACTCTGCTTAGTAACCTTTACACGGAATTACACGTAATCATTGAAAATGAGTCCCTGAGAACTGGCATGAATAGTATTAGGAAGGTCACTGTTCCAACGAAGATCTGAAATGTAGTCCTCATGGGACATTTTAATTTTGTATTGTTTATGTATATATATACAGGAGTTTAAAATCGAAAGGGAATAACCCACAGAATAAAGAAACATAATTACAAACTCAAATTTTTGGGCAATCCGTCTTCAGGGGTAAAGACAAAGGTACCAAGTACACTGTAGACACAACCGCAAGTCATATATACATATATATATATATATATATATATATATCAAGATAGACATATCTTACCTTGACTAAGAGAAAAGAGACGAGAACAAGGGTTCAAAAAGTGTTTAATGAAATTTGTATCAACGAAAATCTGCTCCCTAATTACACACACATATATAGAAAAAGTATTCTTATACTTATATATATATACTTATATATTATATATATATATCATTAAAATTAACCGCAGTCTCGGCATTCACGATCTTAAGACTGAGAGATTCGATCCTACGAACTAACCTCCTGCTAACAGGGTCAACAGGAAAAGGAGTTGGCCAAGTGACATGTTTAATGTCATTAAACTTATTAATATTAAAATTATAGTAATCCGTCTTACCTCGTACCCTGCTGCTGAAGTTCTTAGACCGGTTTCGGGCGTCACCCATCTTCAACAAGAACTGATCAACTACTTGAGTTGATCAGTTCTTGTTGAAGATGGGTGACGCCCGAAACCGGTCTAAGAACTTCAGCAGCAGGGTACGAGGTAAGACGAATTACTATAATTTTAATATTAATGATACTAACCTCTGTGGTAATGAAAAAATGCATCATTAAACTTAGACATGTCACTTGGCCAACTCCTTTTCCAGTTGAACCCTGTTAGCAGGAGGTTAGTTCGTAGGATCGAATCTCTCAGTCTTAAGATCGTGAATGCCGAGACTGCGGTTAATTTTAATGATACTTGTTTAAAAGAGGATCTGCTGCCTATTTATACCAATATATATATATATATATATATATATACGAGTTCGAGATTAACAAAGAGCAACACACAAAGTAGGGAAACACACTTACAGACTCAAATTTTCGGGTAATCCGTCTTCAGGAGAAAAGAGAATGGGAGACCAAGCACGTTGTAGACGCAACGGCAAGTAACCAACCCGGCAACCCTTGTTGCCGGGTTGGTTACTTGCTGTTGCGTCTACAACGTGCTTGGTCTCCCATTCTCTTTTCTCCTGAAGACGGATTACCCGAAAATTTGAGTCTGTAAGTGTGTTTCCCTACTTTGTGTGTTGCTCTTTGTTAATCTCGAACTCGTATTGTGTCCAGTTTGGATCGTATTTCGTTTTATCAGTGAATATATATATATATATATATATATATATATATATATATATATATATATTGTAAACAGGAAAACGGTCCTAAAGGACAACAAACGTTTCACGGTGAATCACAAACACAGAACTAAGAAACATACACACTTACTAATTTTCGGTTGAACCGTCATCAGGAGAGTTGAGATAGGGATACTAAGCGCACTTGTGAAGCGACGGTTGGAGAACAACCGTTTCGTCGCAATTTCGATAGTGTCTCACCATGCACCTCGCTACTGGAGCACCGAAGGCGCACGTGGAGAATATATATATATATATATATATATATATATATATATATATATATATACACTTTTTTTCGTTGGACATACGATCCAAAACGGACAAATATAGTTCAATATAAACAAAGAAACATAGAGAAATCAAAAGAACACACTTACAGTCTCTAATTTTCGGTTTGAACCGTCTTCAGGAGAGATAAGAGAGGGAAACCAAGCGCACTGGTTCAGAGACGGTTGGAAACCAACAGTGAACCTTATTTTCTCTGAACGGGCGCTCATGCAGCAACACTGTTGGTCTCCAACCGTCTCTGAACCAGTGCGCTTGGTTTCCCTCTCTTATCTCTCCTGAAGACGGTTCAAACCGAAAATTAGAGACTGTAAGTGTGTTCTTTTGATTTCTCTATGTTTCTTTGTTTATATTTATATATATATATATATATATATATATATATATATATATATATATATATATATATATATGTATATAGCCGTTACTATATATATATTTGTTACTAGCCGTTGCGTCTACAACATGCTTGGTCTCCCTTTATCTTTTCTCCTGAAGACGGATTGCCAAAAAATTTGAGTTTTAAGTGTGTTTCTTTACTTTGTGTGCTACCTATCTTCCATTTTGAACTGTTATATATATATATATATATATATATATATATATATATATATATATATTGTAACTTTCTTTTTTTTCTTAATGTTTGATCAAGTCTTAAATAAATATCATACATCTTACGCCACACATTTCCTCTGTATATTTGAAAGAAAATTTAGATTCTGTATCCATGACTCCCTGAAGAGTTACGTTTTAGTGTGTACAGAAAACCCATCAATGTACTTGGTTATAATTATTTTAATTTTACCCAGAAATAATAAGGAATTTTCTCCCATATTAATACTTGAAGTCGTTCATATTTTGCTCCCCTAAATTCCTTAATGGTGAAATTAAAAGTATTATTTCTATTGCTTACTTATTAAAATAGCTATCCACTCATATTGACAAAATATTAAAAAGATGCTGAAAATGTCCTCCAATGCAGAAACGTACATTTGTTTAATGTCAAATATCATAGTTATATTACATCTTGTTATATACGTACTATAACAAGATATTATATATAGGAAGCCCACTTCCTAGCCTTTCTTGTAGTTTTGAATTTAATATAGATTTTACTGATTTGCTATAAAACCTAAAAGCTGTCCTAACGAACTGGTGTATAGTGGTATTTAACAAATTTCGTATGAATGTCATAAAATATACAATGTTGAAACAAGTAACTCATTAAAATTTGCATCATTAAAGTTTTTATTCGTCAGCTGTACTCAGTTTATCAGTTTATTTACTCCGTATTTAAAATCAACAAAACCTACAAACTGTTTCATTCCTACATCAATTTGTCTCTAACTGCTGAATTTATCCCTTTTATAAGTAAGTTCTGATTTTGTCTGATCATTATAATAATCAGATAAATATTATATTTGTCTGATTATTATAGTATTAGATTCTATATAATAAATACTTATTTATTATAATATAATAAATAAGTATTTATTATAATATAATAAATAATTATTAATATTTAAAATATTAAAATTTAAAATACTTATTAATATTAATAAATATTAATTTATTTAAAATAAATATATAATAATAAATATTATAATATTTATTATAATAACAAAATACATTTTTATTAATATTTATAAAAAACACTCTCTTCCCCTATTAATTTATCCCCCCTCTCTACCACTTATAACTGCGATTGCTGCTTGTATGATTGCAATTTTTTTTTAATCATTTAGTATCATTCGTAGCATTTATCTTTTAATTAAACTCAATTACAAAAAGATATGTATTTCTCTTGTTGGTGATTAGTATTATTTTGGCATTTATTAATGGGATTTTATGAATTAATTGTTATTTTCTATATAATTACAGAGGTCATTTACATGTCATTATGCCTTCTTAAAAAGAAGTTAGGTTTCGATTAGCATATTGAGATCTCTATAACACTATTGAGTAGTTATGTGTCATGGTTTAAACATAGTGAGTGCTGTTGATTTATTTATTACATTCGTGTGTGTGTGTGTGTGGTCCAAGCAGGTAAGTTATATTGTTTGAGAGGAAATTGAAAGGTAGTGGTAAGAGCGAATCCAGGAATGCGGTCCAGTCATCAGCTAGAGATGTAGGGAGTAGGAATGGGCAGGAGATTAGAGGTTAGTAACGAGGATAGAGTGATGAGGAAATATTGTTCTAAAAAAGTGAGTAATAGTGGTTTCAGACCTGTTATTAGTCTGCTTCTATTTGTTTAGTCCTCCTTTACCTGCCCTCTACCATCAAAAATGTTTGCCCTGGCAAACAAAAAATGGGTCAATCCTATCCCGAACAACCATTAGTAATTTTTTTTTTGTTTTTAATTTAAATAACCTTGCGTATTTTTGATTTGACTATTTCATCAGATTCGGGAATATGGAAACAACCAATACCTACTCATAATTAAATGTTTATTTATTTTCTAAATAATTGTCAACATTTTTGAGAATTGTAATCCATATTTCTAACAGTTTTTATAAATGTAGTTTGTTTGTTTTTAAAACACTTTTTAAAAAAGTATATAATAAAATATAACAAATGCCTTAATTCCTTAATATTTGTAATTTGATATTCAACAATAATATTTTACAGTAAATTAGAAGATATCTATTAATTAAATTATTGTAATGATTATTGCTCTTATTATTAATAAGATTAATAATGTTATAAGATCAAATAATGTTACTTGATTAAAAATAATCATTGTCGCAGTGTAGCATTTTTTCTATTCTTATATTAGTTGGATAGGCTACACTTCTTCATACTTCTCACAGTGCAGTATTAAATAGTTCTTTTTCAATTATAGTGGTGTCATCACTGTGTTTTTGTTCACAAACGATTATAAGAGCTCATGAGCTATAGTTCGCTTGTGCTAGTGTTCGTAATTCGAAGTCTTCGTGTTTACGCTAGTGTTCGTAAAAGATAGACTTTGCAAAGCATCTAATATCTTTAAGAAGTAAAGCCTGATTGGCCTTTGAGGAGAATCACATGGTACCTTCTCGATTACGATGAAGGAACCTTAGATCTAATCGATGGGAAGCTTTCAAAGTCATTTGCGTTGGCAGGTTTAGGAATGGAAAGAAATCAAAAAGCAAAAAAAAAGATTGATATCTTTCGTAAGACTAACAGCCATGTAAAATCCATGAATACAAGTGTTATGACAGACGCAGTTTATCGAAAAATTATAAACCTAGAAAGAGCTTATGATGCTTCGAAAACATTAAAGACACAGCCTGAGTCTACCTCAAAGGATACTCATAGGCTGTTCAGAATTTACTCAAGAGTTCTTCAAGGTCAGTTAGACATCAACAGATATTTCAACTCATATTGCCAAATTAAAAATTATGTGTCATGAAATAAATAATGAACTGAAAGAAAGAAAGTGAAATCTGTTATTAGACCTGATAATAGTTTGTGAAATTTTAAATATTTAAACAAGTAGTTATAGCTTGTTTCAGCCAAGTTGCCTGATGTTAACAAAAGACACGTAAAATAAAAAAAAATATAAAGTGTACGTATGAAGGAAAGAAAAATACATTAGAAAGGAAAGAAAAATCACAGATGTCCGAAGGGACCATTTTTCAGATTGAGAATAGAACCTACAGAGGATAGTGAAGAACTACTCGAGTCACAAAAAAATTTGAGCGATCGCTCGAGATTAAAAAAACCAAAGATTTATGATGGCTATTTAGCGACAGTGAAGATATAATGACTGGAATAGACACTCCAAATTCATACTGTGAGGCAGTCAATGGCACAAAATAGTAATTTACGGAAGTAGACAATGAATCAAGATGTATGTACAGTCTCTAGGAGAGAACTGTACATGGGAGTGGGGTTATTTTACCAGAAAGAGCTAAAGCCATACCTGGTGAGTGGGTATATAGAGTTAAGACCCATCCAGATGGTAGTGTTGATAAGTATAAAGTTAGGCTTATCACCCAAGGTTATAGCCAGCGACAAGTAATTGGTATTTCGAGACATTCAGGCTAGTTACAAAATTGAGTACAATCCGTACGATACTTAGTATTGCTACTCAGAAAAAAAAGTACTTACTTCACTCTGATGTTTCTACGGCATTTTTATATGGTGAACTGGAGAAAACCATATTTATGCAGTAACCTGAATGGTACAAATTGGAAGTCCTGAACTATTCTTCTTTTGCCAAAGTTTGGCAATATGAGTTAAAAAGTATGATATTTGGGACTATTTGGTCCAAGTAAAAGTTACTATCGGAATGATTTGTAGTCTGAAACGCCTGATTCCAAGATATGGGTTGAGCGTTTCATCACATTTCTTCAGCAGGCTGGTTTCAAGATAAGCGAAGCAGATCTCTTTTACAGTAAACAGAGGAGTGACATAAAATTAACTCTATTTAGATAATGGACTTGCTATGAGTTCTTATCAACAAGAAGCTGGATGACATTATAAGGGAGTTAAAAAAAGAATTCAAAGTCACTTCAAAGCAAGTAGCACATTTCCCTTGACTCGAGATCAAACGTTCAAAAGAAGGATACTTTGAACAAACCAGCAAGTATGTGATAAGAAAATTTTAGAGAGATTTGGTTGGCAATACTGCAAAGCCATATCTAACCAAATGTTCAAGGAGTCACAGACTAAAGCACTGACTGGTAAAAAATTAGGGTAAGTGATGAAAGAACAGACTTTCTGCAGAGGTAAGCAGTGGAAGTATTAATGTAACTGATGGTGAAAACAAGATCTGACCTAGCATTCAGTGTCAGATTTCTTTCGAAGGTCAAAGTCATGAGAAGAAACAGACTGAAGCGAGTTTCGAGATACATTGCAGACACGTCTAACGTTTTTATAGTATATCAGCCAAGGAAAAACAAAAATCTTGAATGTTACAGTGCAACAACAGTGGCAGGTCAACTGCAGGGGTGGTGATTACCAGCAAACGGGGCAATTTCTTCGCTAAGACAAAGGCAGGAACAATGCTATAAAAAAAATAATTTGGATTAACCGTCTTTTTTTTTGGGCATTATAGCATCATGAAAAAGTTACGTTTTTGGGCAAAATGTGATTTATACTACTAGTTTTTTCTTCTAAACTACTAATCTAGAGTATTGAAATTTTTAAAAGTATTTATTGATTTCAAGAGAAACTAATCTGCAGACTGAACCTGAAACAAGAATTCCATCGGTGGACAAAACATATCAAGATAATATACTTTTTTGTTAGAGATAAAGTATTAGAGAGCGAAGTTTGATCATTCTCATTACACTTAATGAATAGGTCGCGGATATAATGACTAAGACTCTCTCTGTTCCAAGTTTAAAAACGCTTTGTCGACTATTTGGACTATTACTAAAAATTTAAGAATTGCACTGTAGTTTTTTAATTTACAATAAATAAATTACATTAATCATGAAAAAATTGTATCTCGAAATTTTCATATATTTACATCTTTTGAAGCCCAAGGTCATTTTTCTGATGTTTTTTCGATGTGTCTGTCTGTGTGGGTGGGTTTATCTTTAATGTATATTTATCTTAAAGTTTTTGAGTCCACTACAGGCTGCACCGTTTGATGAATTAGGTTGATATTTTACCAAAAATTGAACTCCTTAGTTAGTGTAGATGTACCCTATTGTCTTTGGGAATTAATAGCATCATGAAAAATTCACGTTTTTGGGGCAAAATGTATTTTAGACTACTAGTTTATTTTTCCTAAACTACTAATTCTAGAGTGTTGAAATTTAGTTGTTGATGACTTATTGGATACTCTAAATAATCAAGATTACGATACGTAGGGATATGTAAATGACTTTGTTATTATAAAAACAGGAATGATCGACGGTATTGCCTTCGAGATTGTCAGCATGCACCCTAATACTGTTAAGAGTTGGATACAGGGGAAAGGTCTGGATATAAATGAGCTATAATGGTCCTTATAGATTTCTCAAGAAGAAATAATGTAGATGACAGAAACGTTTTCATTAAATATATTAAACTAGACTCTCAAAAATATGGAAATACTTTTAGAGTCTCTTTAGCTTAAAGAGTATGACCCAAATTAGCACTTATAATTTACAAAAACAAGTATATCTATGGATAACTGGTGTTTTGAAATCTTACCTATCTCCAACATAGAAACTTTATTAAATCGCTATTCACTTCCATATTTATTTAGAGATACTTCTCTAAGGATAAATATGACATTCAGTAAAGAACTTAAAATCTGAAGTTGAATTTGTAAATGATAATACGATATACAATACGACAGATATGACCTTGTTGCTTAAGAGTCCGATAAGATTCAGGCCCTCAGTTTAATATTAATAATAATATACCAGATTACCTAGAAGACTGCTTTCAAGTTTGTTATAACTGATGAAATATATATAGCCTCATTAAAATAAATGAATCAATATTGATTATGAGTTTGATATTACGTCTACACGATAGCCACATTAAAATAATATGAAAACTCAATAGTTCGTGAACGAGTTCGATATTATGTTTACCTATAGTAAAGAAGGGGCCAGGCTAGCTCAGTGGTTATGTGCTCGCCTCTGATACTGATAGGACCAGGGTTCGATCCCCAACTGGCCCTCGATTTATTCACGCGGGAGGTGAATAAATCTGAGCATGTCGTCCCTCGGAGAAGGACGTTAATCCGTCGGTCCCGAGCCTATACGATGTCAGGTACTCGTTAAAGATCCCTACTCTAAATACACTTGAGTTAGGCAAAATTTAGGACTCCCACTGTAGAATCAATCTTCATTGTGTGGTATCACAAAGGGCTAATGATCGGCCTACGTGTGTTCCTTTGTGAGACTGCCACTACAACCTAACCTAACCTATAGTAAAGACGACTGTAGAGCACTCCTCGTTTTTGTATTCTTAGATTCAGTTGAATGAGCTGAACTTTTTGTCTTTTTCAATTAGAGTGGTCTAATCAAAGTGGTTTTGTCCATAAACGATTACAATAATTACAAATTTACTCCTTGTAAAAACAAAAACAAATGTCTCAAACTAATACAACTCAGTTAAGTATTAAAAGCTGACTAAATTAAATACTTGACTGATACTAAAAGTATCTAATATGTATGAATATTACACAATCACTTTAAGCTAGTATTTATTTAAAATCAAGGTAGTAAAACTAAGGAATCCGACATTAAAATTAAGTGATACAGGTATTGTGAGAACGATTTAGTTATTCATTATAAAACAACTAAATCCACTAATCAAATTAGTAAACCATTGTAAATTATATTTAGAATAATGATCTATTAATTTATTAAATGATTGAAACTTGATAAATTCTTCAAACAAAACATAATCCTGTTACATGGATCAGCACTGTTTATATTTCCTGTAATTAATTCCAATTTTTATTTTAGCTGGTCCTAACATCAATGCACAAATACATCCCTCGCATTCATATCATCAGGGCATCCGATGTGTTAGCTATCAACTGGAGTCCCAGAGTGTCTTACTCATTTTATCAAACTGAATTTATTGCTGTTACTGCTTACCAGGTAAATTTCTTTTTAAGTGATTTTATGTTCTAAAAATCTATATGTATCCACGCATAAATCATAGTAGGTAATAAATTTGAAATAGGACAAACAGCTTTGGACCAAGTGACGGATGCTTGTCAGACTACCAGATCTTAGTCCCATTTCAGAATTCCTTACTGTTGTTTATATGTTGATTTTCGTTCCATGTGTTTACTGTAAAATTCTATTATGTCTGTGTATATTATATTTTCAACTAAATGAGTATTTACACTCACTACTTGCACACCTTCGTAAATATCCAAGGAGTGGGGAGCCGGAGCCAGAGTGATTTAGTGAAGATATTGTAATTGGATGGGAAGGATGGGAGAAGAGGAAAGAGTTCTTTGACTACTTTTGCGTAATATATTGGTAGGAAAAAAAACAGTGGTGAGGAAAAGGCTAATATCATCAGAAGTACAATTATTATGAGTTATATGATTGATTTAAGCCGGGATGATTGGTTTATTAATATAATTTAAGGGGAATCCACGCTAGAGAAATTCAGTTGATTAATTTGGTAATGTTCGTCCTGAAGCTTACTGAATTTTATAAATGCCTAAAGAAAGAGAACGTGGGATGGATTTCTTAATATGAGGAGCGTGGCAACTGCTAAAATAGATATACTGTTGGGGAATAGTACCACAAATGTAATGGATGACTGAAGGAAAGTAATTACTCCTCCTGTTCAGTACATGGTATATTAAAATGTTTGCAAGGCTACGTTATGACCACACCAACGCCCACGCTATACTGTTAGAAAGACCAACCGCTCACGTAGATGAGCAAAGTAGATGCAAGCTGTTGGAATGCAAAGAATAATTGCGTCTACAAATATAAAAGACCATCCCAACAGTTCTGCTTGACTGTCAATTCAACTTATATTACCAGCATTGACTTGGAGTAATTCATTCTTTTATGTCTTTTTGAGTCAGACACAAAATTCCAGCCTACTTCTTCATATGGAAATGGACGTCAAAAAAAAAACAAAGGATACACATGAGGCGTACTAAATGGTATAGAGGAATTGAGAATGATAATTTGATTATTGATAAACCTGAATATCAACTCCACTTTCAATGATTCCACATTTCATGATATAATCGCATAAAGTTCGTTATACGTTTGTTTAATATATACGAGGTGTGTAAATAAAGTAGTGAGACTGATTTTTTTTAAATTTTCTATTCAAATATAATTACAATGTGATATTGTCACCTTCAAAATAGTTCCCTTCGGAAGCCACACAGCGCTGGAGACGGCCCTTCCAATCATTGTAGCATTGCTGGAACTCGGATTCTGGAATGGCCTTCAGCTGGTCGGTTACAGCAGTTTGTATGTTTTGTAGTGTCCCGAAATGAGTTCCCTTGAGGTGATTTTTCAATCTCGGGAAGAGGAAAAAGTCACAAGGACTCAAGTCTGGTGAATAAGGAGGCTGAGGAGCAACAGGAATGTTTTTACTGGCCAAAAACTGGTCTTGGGAAAGGTTTTTCTGAACCATTTTCGCACAAATTTTTCTCATCTCCAATTCATTGGTCAAAATGTGATGAACGGAGGTGTGATTCAAATTCAACTGTTCCCCGATCATTCTGACTGTCAAGCGTCGATCTGAACGCACAAGGTTCCGTACTCTGTTGACATTTTCATCGGTGTTTGCACTTGAAGGCCTTCCGCTTCGTTGTTCATCTTCAATCGACTCTCTTCCTTCTGAAAATTCCTTAAACCACCGAAAAACCTGTGCCCTTGATAAAACACGTTCTCCATAGGCTGGTTTCGGTTGCATTATGTCCAAGTCTGAAGCAAAATTTGATTGCACACCGCTGCTCAACTTTGAGGTCACTCATTTTTAAAACGCTCAAGAAAAAACCATTTCACGAAAACCAACGCTACGGACAAACAAATGACTGTGGCGAGTTCAGATTCATACTGGAGGCGCATCACACGTGCACCTGACGCTACTCATGGCCACGCGTCTCCAGCGTTGCCAGATCGAAAGCGACGTTGCCAGTCTCACTACTTTATTTATACACCTCGTACACGAGGATCATCTTTAGTAGAATTATACAAGCTTAGGTGATATTTAACATCTATATATTTTTTTTTTTATCTTCTTATAATGCTCTAAAAATCTCGGCAAAAGGATTTTTATTCATGATTGGTTCTAGAATCTCAACACGTCTTTTCATTTAACTTTGTCGTGCATATCGTAGTTGCTTTAATGGAAGCTTTACTAACCCTCATAGAGTGTTGTCTGTGTCCTTATATGTCAAAAGCTCTGTGAATAAAATAATACAAAAGTACATAGATAATATGAATTCTAATATTTTCACGAAAATGTTTATTTGTCTCATCATTTCCAAACCATAAAGCGATTTTATTTGTTTAGGATATTCTTCATCTGGAGGAAAAAACATTTCTCTTAGATGGCAACAACTGTTTTCAAACGCAACATGTTGTTCCGAAAAGTTCGAGCAATACATATGCGCATTCGTTCTCCAAGTCACCCGTATCTAAGTAAAGAACATTTTGGTTTGCTGTGTGATACAACCCTAACATTAACGATTGTTTTTCTTTTCTTTTTTTTCTACCTTTTTTTTCATGATAATTTTGGTTTTTGCGCTTAATTTTAATTTAAACTTTTTCGGTCATAACTTTTGAGTGATATTATGACACGCTGCTTTTTCTTTATGTTATTCTATTTTTTTTATTTTATTTTTTTTTTTTATAATTTTATCTTCTATAACCTTGGTATTTTTATTTTATTAATATATATAACCCGATGCCTCCGTTACTTATGTAATGAATGACTGAAGAAAAGTAATTATTCCTGAATGTAATTATGGATAAACCTGAATATCAACTCCACTTTCAATGATTCCACATTTCATGATATAATCGCATAAAGTTCCTGTATGCGTCACTCGACAGTGTTAACTCGTAACGATCAAATCTGCCTGATTATTAACCCGAATCCTTATTTCACTCACTCCTTTAAATTATAATATGTACCCCTTAGCTAAATCTTAATACTTTCTATACTTATCGTAACTGCGTTTGTCGACTATATTACGATCATTGTGCAACTCTTTGTGTTTAGTTTGTCTCCAACTATACTGAATCTACTTACAAATTGTCACAAGGCTTACAACGATTACAATAGCAACCTGCCTATTGTATTCATGTCATTTGTCACAGCCTAAATTTAATGACTTAGTCTGAATTCTTAAAAACATGGATGTTCTAATATTACATTAAGAGGTTTAGAGGAGGCACATATTATTTGTCTCCTTGGTGACCCACTTTTTTTTATTGTTTACACTAATCCCTTAGCGGGTGATAACGTCAGCCGTTTACCGCCTTTTTGTTTGATCAGTGATTCTACAGATTCTAAATTGGGAGTCCTAAATTTTGCCTAACTCAAGTGCATTTCAAGTAGGCATCTTTAACGAGTACCTGACATCGTACAGGCTCGGGACACCAACAACTTAACGCTCTCTCCAAGAGATGACGTACTCAGATTTATTCACCTCCTGTGTGAATAAATCTAGGGCCAGGTGGGGATCGAACCCCGGACTACCAGCCCAGAGTCGAGTACGTTAACCACTGAGCTAACCTGGCCCCCTTGTTACCCACTTAAAATTGTGTAAACATATTTTTCTTACTGATAGTTCTCTGTATTAGATTTTGCCTTACTTTTGTGCAAGGCAAATCATAAAAATGGTATCTAATCCAAAATCCAATCTGGTAAGGCTAGCTCAGTGGTTACGTGCTCACTTCTGAACTGATTGGATTCGGGGTTCAATCCTCACCTGGCCCTCGATTTATTCACGCGGGAGGTGAATAAATCTGAGCACGTCGTCCCTCGGAGAAGGACGTTAAACCGTCGGTCCCGAGCCTGTACGATGTCAGTTACTCGTTAAAGATCCCTACTCTAAATACACTTGAGTTAGGCAAAATTTAGGACTCCCACTGCAGAGTCAATCTTCATTGTGTGGTGTCACAAAGGGCCAATGCTTGGCCTACGTGTGTTCCCTTGTTGGACTGCCACTGCAACCTAACCTAGTCAACGATATTAATAAACACCATATAAAAATAAAAATCAGTTATCAATTTTATCAATCAATTGTATATAAAATTATAAATTTTGTATACAAGCCATCTTAATAAATAAATAATGTGTGAAAAAGTCCTGAGTTTATTTTCAACTTTAACGTCAGTGTGGATTTTTTTTACCTAAAATTGCATATCTGTATGTGTATTACATTACTTTTGTTTTGTTTTTTTTTCCTTTAAATAGGAGAATATGTAAATTTCACATGTAATTTTATTTATTTTGCAAAAATATAACATGTTAATAACGCTTATTCTCATTTCTAGAATGAAAAAATAACAAAACTAAAAATTGATAACAACCCTTTTGCCAAAGGATTTAGGCAAAATGGCCACGCAAGGACAAAGAGAAAAGTTATGGATGCCAAAGAAATAGAAGAAAATGAAACACAAATAAAAGGTATGAATTACTTGAAAGTTTGATAATAATTCTTTTTGAATTAATATAAATATAAATTTTAAGTGGGCTCAAGATTTCGGAATTAGAAAAAGGGATTGGAGAAATCACAGATTTAAATGCATTCACCATTTTGTGTATTAAGAGTCATAGATTTGTGACTTCACTGACATTTAACACAAGCGCGTACATATATATATATAAAAAAGTTTTCACATAAACACGTGAAATAACAATCAATGATCAAACCACAATAAGAAATGGGAAAACAAGACTAAGATCTTTCAACCGTAACAAGCGGTCTTCGTCAGAGTCAAAAGCCCAACTGGGTCAAATCTCCTAGCTAATTTTCTGTCTTCAGGGTTGAGTTGGCGGATAATTTTTAGCTACTGAACCTTGAGGACAGAAAATTAGCTAAGAGATTTGAATAACTGCATAAAAAAAAAGGTAGGTGTAATCAGGGGCATTGATTTTAAAACATGTATAACAGAAGGTCTATTTCCTATTTATACTAATATATGGTATTATATATTCTGAGGTAAAACGGATAAACAAACAAGTTTCCACACCAATGGAGTTTTAAATTTTAAATACCACACAATTACGGATTGCACAACTAATGATTTATATTATATATAGTTTAATTTTGATTTTGATGATATTAGTCAGGTTTGAATAAGCTCCTTTAAGCCGACGTTTCGAAATATATTTACGTCATCTTCAGAGCTGGGAATTCAAATTGTCTGGTTTGTTTCTATTTTAATTTATGTTAATATAATACAGTCAGTTTTAATATTATTTAATTGGTTTCATAACAACTTTAATAACTTTGGTTCTTCTGATGTGTTAGTCTTGATCAATAAAACCCAGTTTTGAGTTTTGATAAACACACACACCCGCACTCATCGCACACAGAAACACACACACATAGAAAACCGTATTAAGAGGGAAAAAAATCAGGATATCATATATACATACACTTTTTCAATGATCAATGATCTTTTTCATTTGAAGACGGTTCAAACCGAAAATTAGAGACTGTAAGTGTGTGCTTTTAATTTCTCTATGATTCTTTTTCTACATTGAACTATATATATATATCAATGATCAAACCACAATAAGAAATGGGAAAACAAGACTAAGATCTTTCAACCGTAACAAGCGGTCTTCGTCAGAGTCAAAAACCCAACTGAACACTAGATGCAGAAAACATCTGGTGAGGAGTTGAGAAGAGTGGGAGGGAAGAGTGGTATTTTAAAAGGGTGAAAGTGCAGGAAAGGACTAATGTCCAGAATGTCCTTTTTATTATATATATATATATAAACTAGAATTTTTAAAAGAACACATAGAAAAGAAATCACTGAACTCACTACTATATTTCGATGTCCTCGTCTTCAGGAAAAGATGTGAATCGCTCCAAAGGCTGATAACGACTCATAAGTATATATGTATATAAATATATATATACAGGGTGATTGAAAAGTAACTCCCTATTTTAAAAAAACTATAATTTATTTTTAAAATATAATTTCTACAATTAATGAATATGAGAAGGAAGTGTAATGCATGGGCTTTTATTTAAAATTCGATATGGGCGCCTTTATTTGCCACCAGCTGCTCAAGTCGACCAGGAATCGCATCAACTGATTTCGCAAGAAACTCTTGTGGGATGGAAATCATAACTTCTCGTATTCGCCCTTCAAGTTCTTCCAAATTCAGATTTAAATAAATCTGAAAGGAAAACAAGAACATAAATTAAATTGCCATACATTAAGTAATATATACACAAAATTGAGATTTAAAATAAATTGTATTTATTTTAAAATAGGGAGTTACTTTTCAATCACCCTGTATATATACACTTATTTAGTACTATTAGGTTGTTATCTTACTATTAGTTTGTTTTATCTTACTTTATTTTTCTAGATTCTTATTCTTAACTAGTTTCCTATGTTTACCTTTTTATTTAGTCTCTTAACTTTTATTTACTAATACAACTAAAAAATTATTTGTATTGGATTTAATTATTTTTCTTTTCTCTATCATTATTTTTGATTATTGCTTATAATTTTTTATCTAACTTATACGAGTATATTTACCCAACTAGTACTGCTTATATATATATATATATATATATATATATATATATATATATATATATATATATATATATTTCGTTGAACAGCTGACCGTATTTCGCTGATGTCATTTTCTTCACTAGTTTTTCAAGGTTTCTGAATACCTTCTTCTTTCCTTCATCCAAACGTTGGAGAATGTTAATTAAGTTATAACCGACATGTTTCGACTGGCTTCCAGTCATCTTCAGGGTGATTAATTAAACAAAGAGGAAAATTATTAGTCTTTGGAGTTGGTATTAAAACACATTATATAGTAGAAGTTTGAAGTAGCTGCTCTTCGGCCTGATTCGCAAGGGCAACTGACTGAGGTGGGGTGGATGGTGGGGTGGGGGTACTGACAGTTAACGGTTTTTTCATCCAATCAGGCGCATATAGTTTAAGCACTCTCTCACTACTACCCGTTTGAATATTTATTGTAGGTTTATTCTGTTTAATTATTATTGCTTCTGCGATTTGCAGCCGATTGAAGTTGTTTTCTTTTCTAATTATTTTAGTTCCACTCACGAGTAGGTCTCTAGTTATTTTGGTATTATGCTTGTCCTCTGAATGTTTCTTGGGACCGCCTATAGAAAGGTGCATGGTAAGTCTTCTCGACAGTGATGTAGTTGTCATCCCAATGTATGAATCGTTGCAGGGCTCACGGTCCCCGATTTGACAGGTGTATTCATACACGAGATTAGACTCCTTCAGTTGAGAATCTTTAACCTTATTGCTATTTCTCATCACTAGGCTGCTTATGGTGGGGCTCCGATAATAGGTTATTAAGGCGACCTTATCCTCGGGTGAGGTGCATTTTATATTCTTCTTAATTATATCCTTGAGTACGCGTTCGTCTATTTTGTGGTCTTCCGAATACTGATTTTCG